>VDFB02042732.1:0-44408 GCA_007258455.2 Sequoia sempervirens
AAAATTAGGCCTTGGAATGCATAATTTGGAAAATTAGGGGCTTAATTAGGTGAAAAAATATAATTTAAAATTGTTAAGGGTGACAATTTCTAACACTACATTTAGCCCCCACTTTGGTGAGAGTATGAACTTATGCTTAGACTCACACTAAAGTAGAGAAATATGTGTCACGAGGGGTTCAAATGTACAAAATGAATATATAGGATGACTAAGGATCAAGGGAGGTGATCAAGCCCCCAAAACCTAAGATCCCATGGAAAACCAACATAAGTACAAAGGAACACATGTATGATATACAACAAAACAACATGTACACAAACATACATGTCAAAAAACACGAAGCATATAGGATGAAAACACACATCACACCATAGAAAATAAATATGATGATGAAATGAAAACAAACACAATGTAAACATGAAGAAGACACGTGAAAAGAAATACAACAAAATAAAAGGTTATTACTAAAATATTCAAGTCGATAAGGAAACATACCTTAGTCTTAAATTGTATCAAATACCAACGCCATCCATTGAATAAAGAAAAATGCTCCATAATGACTGAAGTCATACACATCACTCATGTAACACATGACTCCACTAACAAGCAAGTTGTATTATACTAGGTAGCCATGTTAAAAGGAATCCATGAATCACACAATAGAAAAGTTTGATATTTGCTAGGTGAATCACAAATGGAGAGACACATGGACTAGTGAAGTCTGATATTCACTAGGTGAGCCCCCAAGACAAGGTAAAATGAGATACACACACTAGGTCTACAAGGTGTGCCCGTAACAAGGTGGAAAAAAAGGGAAAAGACACTCTAGGTATACAAGGTGTGCCCATAACAACCATATCAAGAGTTGTACTCCCTAATAACCTTGATAAGGTGTCAAAAGATGCTATGTTGACCAATGCTACACTAAGTTTAATTCCCATGAACATAGTAGAGAAAAAAATCCAAGGTTTAACATCATGGGGGATGGATATGCCAAGGTTTAACATCACAGGGGACATATATGATAAGGTTTTAAAGCCTCAAGGGATGTTGTAATAACATCACCACAAAAGGTAACAATCAAAGGGGCTTTACTTAATACATTAAAGTTACACCTTAGGGAATGTCACACATGATATCACCACCAAGAGAGGAATAGTCAAGGGAATATCACATATGATATCAACCATAGTATAACCACCAAGAGGAGCATCATACACAGAGAAAGGTCACACTCTTATGGGACATCAAGTCCAATATCACCAAAAAGGAGACACACCACATGGATTAAGAAGGGCACACTTTGGTTTTGGTTGAAAAGGTCACACTTCCTAGGAGATGTACATTATCATCACTAAGAAGGGACCATTTCTTATGAAAACAATGAGTGGGGGACTATATGCCCCCCCTTTAAGAGGTTAGTGTACTTGCTACACTAACATTTTAAGGAGATAAAGGGTTCCCTTGCTAGGAGGAATACTCCTAGGAGAAATGGCTACCTAACCCCTTTCCCCCCCAAGCATTGGGACAAAGGTGAGCTTAATATGGTGCTCCTTGCAACATAAAAGATGATTGTGTAAAGCCTAGTTTTTACCCTCATGAATGGTAGTGAACATGTTATGATACTAAAACTACCACATGTTAAGGAGTACAAGAAATGAATGTTAATCTATGACATGTTCAAATTGATCCTCTAGGGATTAAATTCTTTCAATATATTCTTTAAAGCAAGACATTCATCAATAAAATTTCCAAGTGTTCTATGATATGCACAATAAGACATGTTTGTACTCTTTCCTTTCTTATCTTCTCGTTCATGAATAAGTGGTAATGTGATAAGTCCTAGGTTGAGAAGTGTTTGTAAGGCCCATTCAATCTTGGTTATAGTATGTAGAAAAGGTAACTTCTTAAGTTTATAAGGTTTTTTTTCTTACTTGATTGATTGACTGTTTGATGTGAAGGTGGAGGATCTTGGTAACCTAGCCCTTTAGTATCATCAGATGGTGTTTGTTCCAAAAGAGAGAGGACTTCATGTTCATTCTTAATGTCACATCCTTGCTTATTCAAGATCCTAAAGTCTTGTCCATAAGTTTGTTCCAAGTCAATGGGTGTATTTGTAACCTTATGCTCATATGATGAAGGATTGGTTGATGTGTTTTCCTTGTAATTGTTTTTGAAAAGTGCTTCCATTTGAATTGATTGAGGTATCCTTTATGATTTACTTTTAGAGTGTAAAAGTGTGAACATTTTAAGTGGTGGTATGATAGGATGTTGTTGGTATGGAGTAGTAGTGTATTGCATTGAAGGATATTAAAAGGTTGCATTATTCTCAAGGTTGCGTACAAAATTTTGTATCAATTCATGCATGCTCTCTTCATCTTGACTTATGACATAAAAAATAATTGAAATAGTAGATGTATTATCATGATTGTCATTATCAGAATTAAGGTAATCACCAAACACACAACTTGAAACATCAACCAAAGATTTCAAGGACATCCAAATCTTACTAAAACACATCCATTTTGCAATGAGGTTCAGATTGTTAAAACATAAGTGAAGAATAACAACTTTGGACAAGGAATCTAAGAGTATTCTGTCACAGAAAGATGATTGATGCCCAGATAAGAGGATAGAGTTGCCCAAGGGCATTTCGGTTCTAGTTAGGGATTCTGGAAGTTTAAATTTTGACTATGAACTACACTGTTTAAGTATTTTGATTCTACTTGCAAACAGTTGAAACAATAAACAATTTTCTAGAATTTTCTTTATGTATCCCAATTTGATGAAAAATACAAGTATGCAATTATGTTAAATATTTTTGAACAAATTTTGAATGCAAAATTCAGATCTAAATTGTAATAATTGACTGATTGTAAGATGCAAAGACCTGGAAATGATGATTTCAAATGTAGATTATGAACACGAAAAATGCACTCTCTTTCACCAAATGAATTAAATGCAAAATTCCTTAAGCTATACAATTATGAATTTCAAGCTGAGATCTGCAAGTACAAACAAACTAAGCAGATAGAAATAGACAAGTTTGGAAAAGACTATTGATGCACCTGTACAAGGACAGGGTCACCCAAGGGTGAATGGGTCCTTGTTCAAGGTTTTAAAAATTGAAAAACAAAATGTCTAAGTTTTTGTTTAAGGTTGTTTTTATTTGCAAACAGGTTTGATAGTGACTGTTTTTCTAAAATTTTCTAATGTAATGCACATGCAAATGTATGAAAATTTTGAAACAAAATGACACTTTTTTGAATGAAATGGAAATGAAATATAGAAAAGGGGAATGCAAATGAAATGGGGGATATAAGTTCTAAATGAAAAGAACCTAGGATCAATTCCACTTTTCTAAGGGTTTCATTAAAGAGGAAGATCAATTAAGGTGAATAGATTGACTATCAACCATGAAGGTGAGCCAATTAGAATTGGATCACCTTTTGAATCTTAGGAATGAAATGGAAATGATTTGGAATGATTGACCTAATTGAACTATATGACCTAATATGAAAAATGTAATATTCACAGACTAAAACTGTAAATTGTAGGTGGATCCAGGACTTGTGTCATTTGATATGTACTTGTCACTAAAAGTAGGATCTAGCATGTACAAAGGGATGTAGTCACCCTTGGGTGAATGGATCTTTGATGAGGGGTCATGAGACTAACTTTGCAGTCCTTTGATGCTAGATTTACGCTTTTGATTCCTGAATGTAGAATTGTTAGAATATCGTCAGCGAATTTTGTAATTGAGTTTCTATAGATTGACGAATTTTAGGGATTTGAATGTAAGAATGAAGAATTTTCCTTCAATATTTTTTTGATCCTCTTCAACCTAATATCTACACACTCACAAAGAGAGGAAATGTTAGTCCATTTAGGGGCTTGCCTTAGTCAAACCCCGTGTAAGTGTTTCAAAAGTTGGAACTTGATATTTGAATTTTGGATGTTAAAATTCCACCAACAACATATTTGAATTTGGGCGGATAAGAAGGGGGACCCATTCGCCCATGGGTAAATGGTTCCTGACCCAAATTTCTAGGACACACTTAGTTAGGAGAAAAATAAAAAATTGGATGCATTGATGAAGTAGCATTCACAAACAACTCTCTCTCAAAACTTAAAACTTTAAAACACATAATTCTAACAAAAAGCATGAAAAAACAACCCTTTATTTCTTGTTGCACAATACATGAATAGATCTGAAAATGGATTGATCTTGAAGATGAAGGCTAAGACAAGCAACCAAAATAAAATCTCAATGAAAACTCTACCTCAAAGCATTTTTAATATCAACATCAAAACCCCTCTTTCATGAAAAAAACCATTACACATAAATCCAACTATTGGAGGTAATTTTGATTTTAACTATCAAAATCAACACACATATGAAAATTTCAATACTCAAAGTTTCTTGCAACACATGAAATTGCAACCAAATTAAAAAGATAACACATGCATCCCTATAGGTTGATGAATAACATTAAAAATTAGACTCATATGTTTGCTACAACCAATTAGATCATTCACAATCAACTCTCATCCATCCCCCTTCTTGCACATACATTCTACTTCACTTGCAACCTTATGCTGGAAAATCAATTCCACATTGAACCAGACCTCTCCTAAAGTTATTTGCTACTAATTGACACATCCAACCTGCAACAGAAAAGTCTCAAACCTCTTCCCATGAAGAGCCATGCCCAAACCTTCAAGGCCCTAAAATATGGAACCAAAAATCAGACAAAAAAAATGAAGAAATAAAACCCACCTCCAACCATAAACTCTAGCATTTGGGAAACCTCCAACTCCACCCCCGTTTTGGAAAATTCACTAATTTACATCAGTTCCACATTTTTGACTTCTAAAGCATGTTTTCTCCATCTCCATGAAGGTAGGCCTCCACTAGCTAGCACCATTACTCACCCATTTTACCAAATTTTGAATTTCAAATTCAAATTTACAATCAAACACCTTTGGGGCATCCCATTCTTGCCTATAACATCATGACATATAAATATACAATTCATAACTCCCAATAATTCCATGCCCCTAATCTCATTTTTGGTATTTAAATAATTAAAATTTTCATTTACCAACACATTTCCCAATGCAAATTACAAACCCAAAATTGTCCAATTTATTAAATATGATTTTCGGACAATAAAATAAACTAAATACTCAAAACATTATTCAAAATATTTCACATCAAAATTTAAATCTTTTTGGAGATGCAAGATTGCTCTTACACCCTAGGATACTCTTGCATTAGACACTCGAGGTAGGAAAATGGAGTTGAGTGGTAGTACCACCCTTTAATATTGCAAGAAATCTTCCAAATACCCCATCATTGAAACTGGTACCTCTAATTTGTTCTTCTTTCTCCTCTTCCAACACCTAGCTGGAACAAGTATCCTTCTCCTCTTATGATTCTTCTCTTCACTCAACGTCTTCAATGTGGAACTAGCTCCACCATAAACTAACCACCTCCACCAAATAAAACTCACACTTTCTATCAATCTTGTGGGATTCAACCCACCATAGTCTGACCACCTCCACCAAAATGCACCTACACTAAAATTTGCGACACTAAACAAATCTTCTGCATACCAAACACTACTAGCAAACTCTATTTGAACCAACTTATCCAAAATATATAAATCATCAATTTTCTCAAATTAAAAAAAACATGAATCAAGTTTATCCTCTAATGTAACTCTCTCATCTACACAAAACACATTCTCATTTTCATCATAAAAATGAAAAATATTGTGTATTACCTCTTTCTCTACAACCTTTTTCTCACCATTGTTTGCCTTCATATCTTTGTCACCTTCACTCTCAGTTGCACCTTCATTTTATAATACTTTCAAGTCCTCCAAAGGACACTCATCCACTACTTCAATGCTATTTTCCTCTTTGTTTTCTACACTTTCATTTTGCTTCTCATCCTCTACTACAATCTCACCATCTTCCTTTACGCTATCCTCAAAGCATACTTCTGCAATATTTTCGCCATCTTGTCAACTGTATACACAATTATACAAACTTTTTTCCTTTCTTCTTTGAAATTTCGTCAAACACTTGCCACACACTCTCAATATTGAACCTCTTAGGTATAGACTGCCTCACATTTGATGATCTGCCTATACACTATGCACACTCCACGCTTAAGGTCTTGGTGCAAACTGCCTCCAATCAACGCTTCTGCCTACACAATTAGGAACACTAGATTTGATACCATTGATGAAGTAGCAATCACAAAAAAGTATCTCTCAAAACTTCAAACTTTTAAAACACATAATTCTAACAAAAAGCATGAAAATGCAACCCTTTATTTCTTGTTGCACAATACATGAAGAAATCTAAAAAATGGATCAATCTTGAAGATGAAGGCTAAGACAAGCAACCACAATCAAATCCCATTGAAAAATTTATCTCAAAGTATTTTTAACATCAACTTAAAAACCCCTCTTTCATGAAGAAAACCATTAAACATAAATTCAACTATTGGAGGTAATTCTGATTTTAACTATCAAAATCAACACACATATGAAAATTTTAATACTCAAAGTTTCCTACAACACATGAAATTGCAACCAAATTAAAAAGATAACATATGTAGTCCTATAGGATGATGAAGAAAATTAAAAATTAGACTCATAGGTCTGCTACAACCAATTAAATCAGTCACAATTAGCTCCCATCCATCCCCCTTCTTGCACATTCATTCTGCTTCACCTGTAACCTGCTTCTAGAAAATCAATTCCACATTGAACTAGACCTCTCCCAAAGTTATTTGCTGCTAATTGACACCTCAAACCTGCAACAAAAAAGTATGAAACCTCTTCCCATGAAGATCCATACCCAATCCTTAAAGGCCCTAAACTATGGAACCAAAAATTAAACAAACAAAACCAAGAAATAAAATCTGCCTCCAACCACAAACTCCAACATATGCTCCAACTCCACCCCCCTTTTGGAAAATTCACTAATTTACATCATTTCCATGTTTTTGAATCCCAATGCATGTTTTCTCCACCTCCATGAAGGCATGCCTCCACCAACCGACACCATTACTCACCCATTTTACCAAATTTTGAATTTCAAATTCAAATTGCCAATCAAACACCTATGGGGCATTCCATTCTTGCCTGTAACATCATGAAATATAAAATATAAAATTCATAACTCCCAATAATCCCATACCCATAATCTCATTTTTGGTATTTAAATAATTAAAATTCATTTTCTAGCATATTTTCCAATGCAAATTACAAACCCAAAATTGTCCAATTTATTAAATATGATTTTTGGACAATAAAATCAACTAAATACTCAAAAAATTATTCAAAATATTTCACATCAAAATTTAAATCTTTTTGGTGATGGAATATTGCTCTTACACCCCAGGATGCTCTTGCATCATGGATTTATTTAATGCTTGTAATCCTTAAAAAAATAGTAAAAATTTGGCCTTGTAATGCATAATTTGGAAAATTAGGAGTTTAGTTAAGTCCAATAAATTAAGGGGACAAAACATAATGTGAAATTTTTAAGGGTGACATTTTCCAACACTACTCCCCCTAGATCAATTGGGTTTGCATTTTATACATGATATTATATTGATTGCATTTCACATGCCAGCTTACAACAAAACATATTACATCTATAAGTCGGCTAAGGATAAAACAAACAACATGAAATGTGTAGAGGGCAAGACCCAAAAGACTACATGTAACACTAGGAAGAGGAAAATGTATTGTAGATCCCAACACACGCTTAACTTGGTCCGAAAATAGTCTCCACATCTTTTATCTTCTATAAACATCATCAAAACGCTTTGCAAATACAAATTAGGTTGGACATAGACAAGAAAATATGTAATATGTAGCATGTCGGCCTTCACATCCATTGGAAGTACACAAGAATGATAAAACATTATTTTTGTTTCTCCTAGATGAGTTAGAATGACCCATACAACACCTCGAAAGACTCCTTAAGTTCTACACAATCTTGAACGTGTGGTGCACACCATCAACATACCTTAGTTGACCTCAACAAAGGCATAAACCAACAAAAAATTCATTCAGGACCATAACTTGTATCAGAGAATCCAAAAACCACTCTACATAACATTAACAAGCATCACATGATATTCAAGAACACTCTCATACATGCCTTTCACAACTTCATGCAACAACAACTTCCCGCAAGCCAACAAATATTGAAACTAGTCTCCAAACAATGGAGTCTGGTACTCTATCACTTCTAACTTTCTCTGTGGAAGGATTATTGACATGAAAATTTGGATATAACATCTTCACATCTCAATGAACTTAACTTCTGATCCGCACAACTATATCTTCAAATGTAGAGATATGTAGAACCAACCTTTACACCTTTGAGAACATCATAGAATTAACACAGTATTTGATCTACCACTCTCAAAAACATCTTTTTGATAACTTAAATGATTTGAAAGTTCGATCACACATTCCTTGACATAACATAAAGCTATCCCCCAAACTATAGGAGCAAGACATCATTAGCGAAGAAATGTGGAGCATTTTTGAGAGACTCTGACAACCAAACAACTAGACAACAACATTCTCCATAGAAATTTGACATCAATGACAATCAAACTGCAACACTGACCTATAATGAGTAAAATTAACCCTATTTTAACCTATGATGCAATATGATATGCAATTTTTTTTTGAATTTTTATGCTTTTTATGATGCAAAAATGAATGCCTAAATGAATAATGCAAAATAATGCAACACTAACCCTAGATCTAGGATGGTATGCTCTGATTTCAAAAGGTCTATAATGTTAGTGCGTTGGATTCACAAAAATGATAAGGTGGAAAAGTGAAACCCTAGGACTCCACCTTGTGATTCACAAGGGCTTACTTTTCCATAATGGTTGCGCTAGAGCCTCTTGCCATTAAATTCAATATTGACTAGGATATGAGATTGACTTGCAACCTGAAAGGTGAGCCAACCAATCTTAGGATCTGAATTTAAGGACTTGGAAATAGGTTAATATATGAAATGAAATGATATGACTAACAAATGATGCAAATAACCTAATTTGATGTAAAAACAACAAATCTAGAAAGTCACAGATAAATTCAGAGTTCAAAAATAGACTAAGTAGAGTTCTATATACCTGACATATAAATCTGGAGCTAAATTTGAGGGACCAAGTCACCTAGGGAGACTATGTCCTAGTAACTATTGTGCAAGTTTTGCACACACGCCCCATCGTAGGCGGGGACCCTCCTTTTTTTGGCTTGCATTTAACCGTCTCTAGTTTCGTCCCGCCTAGGGGAATCTAAGTGCTTGATTTGATTCATCATTTAAAGTTTAAGATTTTTGAGATTAATTTATTTCTCCAATTGTGTTGATGCTATCTTGGCAAATGGAATTTTCAGTCACTATGATTGTTCTGATACTACGAAGTTGTATGAGAAAGCTGGTTTATATACATTTTCACTTTAGATGTTCTCATTTTATAGTATTTGGGATCTTGAGTGATGCCTTGAAGTTATTTATTTCTTGCATATTTCACTTTGGCATGAAATTGAGCAAGTTTGGGAGAGTTTCGGGAAATCCGTCTAGTCCCAGATTACCCAAAGTCTCTTGTTTGGAAAATCCATTGTGCCATGGAATCTCTGAGTGTCGAGACGTTTGAAAAATCCACCTCATGGTGGATTCTCCAAAATCCCTCCATAGCCAAAATACGCAAAGGGGTGAAAAATCCGAAGTTAACCTAGTATTAAATTTTAAGGGTTTGCAAGTCGATTTTAATGCCCGTTATAGCGTTTTGAGATCAATTAGGCATTACATATGCGCTTTCATGATTATTCAAATGATATCCATATGTTCTTAGATGATCTATATTTCAAATATTGTTTACGCATAACTCGTTGTATACTCATTGTTTCTAGCATTCACTCAATGGATATGCTTGGTTTTTGCAGGCTATCTAACGTTAAGGATCTCGTCAGCACAGGGGTGAAGATTGATATTAATAATCGGTTGTGAACGCTGAAATAACCAAAGTGGGAACATACATGGTCCAGGGAAATTCCAACAATGGCTCGAGATAGTTCACAAAGGGAATTTTAATCTAGAAATGATGGAACACTTTAGAACATGCCGCAAGAATAGCGGAATGAATGCCATCATTGAAAGGCAGGTGGAGTAAAGTTGATAGTGATGAACATTGGTTGGGGGGTAGCTGCAGAAAACAATATCAATAGAGTCGGTACTATATATAGACTCCATGGGAAGAAATAAGTGTGTTACAGGTTCTAGCTGGCTTATGGCGACCATTTGCATCGAGCATGTGATTGATCTTTTAGATGGATATACATTTGATGGTGTTCGAAGAGGGGGTAGCTATCTGATTGAAGATGATGATGGCTGGATTCGTATAAACTAGAGCCACAGAGAATTGACAGCAGGCATGAGTATTATACATAGGCATAACAAAGGATACAAGATATGAGGTCACGGTGTGTTGCAAGGCAGTCAAAGGTTTTAATTGGATGAGTTGTGGGCTGAATCATGAGCCATGGAGATATGACTACAGAAGAGAAACTCAACCACCTTATGTTTAAACACTAAAGAGGGAAGTATTCCTTATATGCATGCTATATGTATTCTGAAGTAACTCAAATATTTTATTTACGTGTCCTGATTACTGAGAAGCTTTATTATTTTGAATAAGGACTTTCTTATTTACTGGTGGTCTATCCATGATTAAAGTATTTGGTTTTTGTGGTTTGGTTAATATTTTAGGCTCTTCAAATCATTGGCTTATCCCTTGTATATTTGTGCTTACAGGAAGCTGAAGCTTATAATATATGCAAAATGGAGGCCAAGGTGTTCCTCTTATCAATGAGGATAATCTGGAGATACAAATTGAATTCCATAATACCCTACATATGGAAGCGTGTCCAACAGAGAGGAGTTTTCAAATTATTCGAAATATACCTACATATAGATATGTGCCAGAGATAAGCTGCCAGCTGTATTTCAAAATTGTAATTCAAATATTCAATATGCTCCTACCTATGGATTCGTGCCAAAGGCTATTTACACGTGGGTGAATTTTTTGGAAGACATGTGAAGTTGTTTTGTTTTTCCAATAAAGACTATTGCCAATTCTAGGGTGGCATGATGTTGTTTTCTCATTGCTCCAATATGCAACAAAATTTTCTCATTAGTTGATGATGTATCATCTATGCCATCTTTTAATGTAATCATAGGATGCTTCTAGAAGTGCAATCTAAGACCTTGGATTAATCTAACCTTGGCCATTGATTCAAAATGTAAAAAATCTATATAAGGACTTTTCCTTCGCATTTGTTAAAAAAGGCTAGGTTAGAATGGCTGATTAGAGACAGTTAGAAAGCCAAGATTGGCAAGTAGATTTCATAAGTTAGCTGTAGGAGAGGAGAGAGTAGGAAGACTATTATGTAAATTCTGGAGAAACTAGTGCAATTGAGTTGTTGATTTGTCAAACTTTGCTTTTAGCTTTGACAACCTTATGGTTTCTTATTCTTTATTCTTAGTGTTAAATGTTAGATGTTAGTTTTCAGTTCTTTCATGATAATGGTGAAATGTGAATGATGTTTGATTGATCTCCGGTCCATACTTTTAGCAATTTGCTGATTGTAGGTTGTGTAAAGTTAATCTGGGCCATATCTTGAGCTAAGTTCAACTGTGAATGCTTGTTCATATTCATGGGTGTTCATGGTTTGAAAATCTTTCAGTTTCCTTAGAAGATTGCACCATTTCTGTGTAGTTGTAGGCTTGTCCTTGATCAAGTAGAGACTAGTTTATTGGGGATCTATTAGTTTGAATCTTTTGCCATTATTGTGATTGATCTTAGGAATTAATTTAAGATATCTCTCTGAACCCTTATCTCTTTTGATATTTCTTTGAATTTGGGTTAGTTTAGGGATTGAAAGCATCACTACATTGTTATATATGATGATAAGTGCACTTCCAACATTGTTAGTTTGTAAGGCCCCTTGTGATTACTATCATTTTCACATTTATCACTGAGTTGTTTGTTGCATTGTCAAGACTTGACATTAGAGACCTTTGGGTTATTTATTGAGGCTTGCTGATAGAAATTTACCTTTCAAGAGAGATAGAGTACTTGTATTCTGTCTAAGTTGTTGTAGTGCTAAAAACACCATCAATAGTAACTAAAACTAAAATCTAATTTCATAGTCCTTTGGAGTTTGATCAAAGCCTTCTTTCTCTCAAGTCTCACCGTTAGATCTTCGTCGGGTATTGAGACAATTGAGATTTTGTATGTTATCAAGTTGTAGGGTTTGAATGCAACAATGAATAAATGATCTTCAATCTTCCTCTAAACTTCTCCATACCTATAACCTTCACATTCAAAGAGAGAGGAAAGGTTGTGCCATATAGAGACTTGCCTCATTCAAACCCTGTGTTGGTGTTTCCACCTCCACAATGACAATGCCAATGAAATAAAGCTTATTCTTTTGAGGGATAGGGGCTAAATGACAAAAAAATAATGAATCAACAATGGATATCACTCACCACTTAGATCTAATTCATTGAAGGACTGAATTCATACAAATCTCCTCAAGGTTTGATTGCAAATTGGCTTGAATTTCTTAGAAGAACTACAAGGGTTAGGCCTCACAAAAAAAAATTACAACATAAACATGGACAAACTCACATAAAACTTGGCATGATGATTCAATATTTAAATGATGCAATAAATCTGCTCTTGACTGCTCTTGAATTGATAATAATCACTAGATAATATTCTTGCTTCAAATATTTCCATTAGTTTTGAAGCAAGAATATTATCTAGTGATTATTATCAATTCAAGCAAGAATATTATCTAGTCTATCATATTTTAACATAAAGAATATAAGATTATATTGGACATAGTCTTAAAATTTTGAGATTAGCTTCCATAAGGATTTTACTCTTAGTCCTATTTTCCTAGCAAAGGCATATCGACTATGTGTAAATATAGTAATTCATATTTAAGGATTATACCAGTTATTGTTTTTATTTGGTAATTTTTTTGTTAACATCATTCGAAGTTATAATAAACTTTAGTTTTATACAATAAACTGGTTAGACAAAAATTAGAGGTATTAGACTTCCAAAGGAATTGATAGTGAGTATTCTAAAATTTAATTGGTGCATAAAAGTAAAATATATATAAAAAAATATTTCATTTGACTTAGTAAATATTTTCTTAAAAAGTATGAAATACTCTTCTTGGAGTATATATTATGGATATTCTTCTCTAATTTAAAAATAATGTGTTTCCACCTATAAACCATTTTTTACTTAAATATACTTATATATTAAATATCATATAAATAAATTTTAAATTATTCTATTATTTCAATAACCCTTAATAACCATTGTTGTTGTCTTTATATTCAACAACTAATTTCTAATCCTCCCTCCGTACTAAAATGAATAGATGAAATGTGATAATGTTACCATCTTAATTCTTTAATAGAATGGCGATCTATTTGATACAATGCTATTATATGAATATTTCTAATAACTAAATTATGATTTTAATATCATCCATGGATTACAACACCATAGAAATTATACCCATTATTATAATCTATATCATCTAAAATGATAATCTAAACATATGAAATATTGTGATGTGTGGGCATAAATACATGTTGTTTTTGTATAGTAAGTGAAGACTTGAGTTCAAAAAATTATAATAGTACTAAATAAAATATATTATTTTATGAATAAAATGAGGGTAAACATTAAATCTTGTTATTACATTCTCATAAAGGCATATGAAATATTGTGATGTGTGGGCATAAAGACATGTTGCTTTTGTATAGTAAGTGAAGACTTGAGTTCAAAAAATTATAATAATATTAAATAAAATATATTCATTTTATGAATAAAATTAGGGTAAACATTAAATCTTGTTATTACATTCTCATAAAGGCATAATACAACTTGGATGTATTTCTATTTTGCAAACAAAAAACTTATTCCATTTTCTAGGCCCTTGAATAGTTATTTTTAAGGCATGATATGAATGAATTAAAATGAAATTTGATCATGCAATGCCTAGTTGATACAAAAAAATCACAAGTATCTTCTCTTATAGTAAGTACAACTCTTTTTATGAAATTGCTTCTAAGAAATTGCAAACATATTTTGATAAGTTACAAGCAAAGCATACAATGTTACTACAATATTATAATAAGTTAAATCTATAGTCTAAGAAACCAATTTTTTCCTTGATTCAGTTTGTAATGCTATTAACTTCCATAAATACTATTTCTAAATTGGATAGAGATATTCTTATTCTCTAGATAAATGGTTTGATGGAAAAATTGAAAAGAAGTGAAGATGTGGAAGCAATAGTTGAAGTGTGAATGATGAATGAAGTCTAATACTTGATGTATAAATTTTTTAGAGTATTTATTGTATTTTAAATAAGTTTGATGATGCATAGAATTATTTTGAAAAGTTAAATAAACCCAAAGAATCCTAGGTTAGACAAGAGCCACTTTTAAGACATTTGTTGAGTATGTGGATTCCACGGTGGGTCACAATAAATATAATCCAGGGACATGGAAAACATAAATCTGAAGATCTAAAATAGATAGCTAGCACACATGAGGTGATATGACTTTTAATTGATGTTTCAATATTTCAAAGTAGGTTCAACATGACACTAAAAGAGAAGTTGGATAATTTTAATATCTTTGAGGAATGCCAATTTTCATTCATACTAGGTACTAGATTTGATTATGTTAGTTGTCCAAGGTGGCAAGGTCGACCCAATTTTACGCAACACCAAAATTGATAACCTATTGATATTACAATTAGGGATAGAATGCTTCATAAAAGAAGTAAAGATATTGTTGGATGCTAGATAAAACTCTCATTATGCAAAAAGATAGTAATAATTTTATAGTTTGATTTTCTCAACTAAGGAGGAATTCACCACCTGAGTGATAAATTAATTGTAAGACTTGGTTGATGTGATATTTAGTGTCACAATGGCATATTCAAAATATTTTTGAAATATGGAGTTTGTATCTCCAAAATCCCCAGAGATTGAATTACATAGATCATAACTAATGCTGGATTAAGATATGGTTAGGGAGATAATCATCAACATAACACATCTACAAAAGGTGTTTAAACTTGATAATTTTGGTAAAATGGTAATTGTAAGCTATGTAAGTTGTTAGTTTGTTTTCTCAAAAGCAGATGGGATGGATGGTAGATTATAAATATGTTTGAGTTTTGAATTTCTTGGGCCTTGTAAGGTAAAAAGGAAGATTTACTAGAATTTAGTTTCCATGATGAGAATGGATGGATCTAGGAAGAATACAACTAGGTGCAACATGTACCTATTTATCTCTTTTTCTCTTCCCTCATAATTGTTTTGGATGGAGAGGAAGTTTGCATGATTGGTAACACCTTAGTTTGGCATAATTCATTGTAGAGAGTTGAGTTTATACAACTATTCTATTATTGAAGAAGACTCTAGTCATCTTACTTCTTAAAAGTAGTGGTGTTTTGTCATATGGCATGAACTATGGGAATAGTGTGATGGTTTTTAGTGTGCCACCATTCATTTGGAATAATATGATCATCTGGACAGGCTGACTAGATTAGATGAAAAATACAACTTTCTAGCTTCATTGCACCCACATTTTTAGGTTTTTCTATTTAGTTAGAACTAGAATGCTTTGGTCCTCTAAATTTAAGCTCCATAGTGACTATTTTTTTCTCTAGATTGTTTATGGTAGCATTAGCCTATCCCATATCTACTTTTTCTTCCATATTGTTATATTTTTCTTTTCCCATGCTATTTATATCTTCAACAATCATAACCATAGTCTATGCAATCAATAAGGGGCCTTTTACACTTTATTCCATATTGCCATGTCAGTAGGAAACAAGTCACATTTCACCTTGGGTAGATTAATCTTAATTGATCTTTCCTCAATTTTTAAAATGACTCAAGGTTTAATGAACTACTTTCAGATAGTTCATGAGTTCTTGCATCCATTTAGTTGCATGATAGTTCATCAAGTAGTTGCAAAGTGACATGTGTCACCCATAAAGTGGGTCTTCATGAATGCTTCTTCTATAAATGGAATGTGTTTCTATTGTAAGATAGGTTGGTAAAAATTAGGATATGGGAGTTGTACCATGTTTATAATAGGAAACATAATATTGTTATGGGGTGTGTTCATAAATATGGGGGGGAAAGGTGGCCACAATTATTTTTTGGTTCATTTAGGACATAACACAAGCATATTATAATGTACTTGAATTATGGCTTGATAGTGACCAATTATAGGATAGTTACCGCTGGTCCATAATGCACTCATAATTTTTTGACATAAAATTAGACTTAAAAAGAGGTTGTTGCAAGGTGTATGACCTTGGTCTCCTTGCATCGTGTTTCACAACGCTCAGGTTCGTTACATGGTTTAACTGCCTCCCATGGACTCATTTACACTGGCGGTTGTATCGGGCATTAATAGGTTGATCTTTTGGTGCAACGATAACCATATGTGAAACAATTGGTATTTGAGCTTGGGTCATGAGTTCGAACCCCTCACTTGTGCTTGGGGGATTGTTGCAAGGTGTGCACCCTTGGTCTCCTTGTGTTGTGCAACACAACGCTTGGGTTCATGACATGGTTTAACTGCCTCCTATGGATTCATTAAATTTGGTGGTTGTATTGGGCATTAACAAGTCATTCTTTTGGTGAAATGGCAATTGTCTGTGCAACAGAGGTTGAGCTCATTTTGACTTTGCTTCTTACCTCTACAATAACAAACAATGAGTGATAAAAAGTGTGCACATGTTCTTGGATTGATCAAGCCACCATAAAAATTCCACCATGATGCCAAGGAGGTAGGTTTTATGGTATTTTAGTATAAATATTAAATTAAATAGAAATCTAGAAATTGGTTTGACTCACCAACTCATGAAAAACCTAGTTCACCAATTCATGAAAACCTTGGCAAAGAACATGGACAACCAAACCCTTAAAAAAAATCTTCCAATAATTTATTAAAATCCTCTCAAGATGCAATAAAACCTAATAAGTCAAATTGAAAACAATAAAAATAACTCCAAACATTGATCAATAGCTTGAGAAATCCATGTAGAATTAGTTCCCATCGATCAATCCTTGCCACTTCATTGGAATCAATTATCTCATATATATTTTGTGAGTGGCCAAATAAACATGTGATCAAATATTAAAATATGATTTGTGTGCATTGTTAATTGATCCAATAACTAACACACCCCTACATGGTAGTTGCAATAGGTTCCCCATCCATTGATCCCAACAACAAGGAATAAGGGATAAATTTTGGGAGAGGTGGTAGCTAGTTTTTTTACCATCCTTTGCACAACAACAATGATTAATAAGATTTTGTTTCCACAATCCATTATAATTAGTGCTCAAGATTTATGGATAAACCACAATACATTTTGAGGAAAATCTATTGCAAGTTTTTCCTCAATGATATCCTAAACTACTTTGACATGCATGAGTTCCAATATAGAGGTGGGGAATCTGCACATGATAGAGATGTAAGGAAGCTAAGGTAGCAGAACAACTTCCTCCACTAATCTTGAGAGGAGAATAATGCAAAATTTTACAGATATTTAACAGTTACAAAAAACTTAAACAAAAATAAACACAAATATCATGCATTCCATGACACAATGATTTAAGTGGGCAAAACACTTTCAAGAGAAAAACCCCACACTCCAAAAGTCGCCCAATATATTATTTAGTAAATCACAAAGATTACAATATAATTGCAGAGCAAGCTTCTCATAGGAGTATCACCACTCAGAGATCAAGAGACAACACAACCACTATCAGATTCTCATAATACATCATTGTCTCTCTCTACTGCAACCATAATACAATGCCCGAGTCATAAAATAAGGTTACATTCTAGGACAAGACAGGCCAACAAAATATCCACCATTAGATCTAAAAACTAATAATTAATGGTCTAGATTTATAATGTATCACTTATCTAATGTATGTTGTCCATTTTAGTAGTTTCTTGAAAAAGTTAACAAAAAATTGTTTACACACATCCCACTCCTCCCCCAATGCACTAGGAAATATATATATATATATATATATATATATATATCCTATCAACAATAACCTTTATGTAATTGAAAGGTTGAGACACATTTTCCCAACAAATCTCCCACTTGTTGAACACCTTGCAAGAGCAACAAGAGGGAGTACAAACATTGTCTCTTAATTTCTAGGGGCCAAAAGGCCCATAATCTCTTAAAACCATCTGAACTTCTCTGTGCTCATAGGATTAGTTAAAGAATAAAAAACATTCATCAAAGTCTCTACCTTAACCAACTTCACCCTACCATCTTTGATCATATCTCAAACAAAATGATATTGTACATCAATGCATTTGTTCCTAGCATGAAATGTTAGGTTCTTGGCTAGACATATCACATTCTGACTGTCACAATAAATTGTCATCGCACCTTGTTTTATTCCACTATCTAAACACATTCTCTTAAGCAAAATGGCTTCTTTACAAGCATGAGTATCTACCATATACTCTACTTCAGTAGTGGACAAAGCAACCACAACCTATCGCTTACTCACCCTACTGATTGCACCACCAAAAAAAGTAAACACATAAGCACTAGTGGATCATCTGCTATTAATATCACTTGCCCACTATGAATCCACATAACCATGAATATAAAGGGAAATCTCATCTTCAATCACATTACTATGATAACATAAGGAATAATCTGAGGTACCGCACAAATATCTGAAGACCCTTTTAATTGCATCCTAATGAACTCTACTAGGATTAGACATATATCTAGAAAGAACTCCCACTGCTTGGGAAATGTTTGGTCTAGTGCAAACCATAGCATACATAAAACTTCCAACAACACTCTGGTAAGGAACTCCGCTCATGTCTTCCATCTTTGATGGAGATGTTGGACAATCTGAAATAGATAACTTTGTTCCAACTGGAACACGAACACACAATGGTCTACAATCTTGCATGTTAAATCTCTGTAAAATTGAATTAACATACTTACTTTGGACAAGCCATAGCTTTCTGTTCACTCTATCTCTTAATTTCTATCCCAATAATGTGCCTAGTTGCACCAAGATCTTTCATTTTAAATTTAGCAGGAAGTTGAGATTTTAGTTATGAAATCATACCTTTCCCTTTTCCAATAAATAACATATCATCAACATATAATGCAATAAACAAGAAATGATCATCATTAGTTTTATAGTAAACACAATGATCTGATTTAGAATGCTCAAATCCCAAAATCAATACATATGTATCAAGTTTTGGGTACCACATCCTAGGACTTTGTTTTAAGCCATACAAAGATTTATTCAATTTGCAAATCAACTTACTTTTACCTTTCACCACATAGTGCTCTGGCTGTGCCATATAAATATCCTCCTGCAAGTCACCATTAAGGAAAGTAGTTTTCACATCCATTTGCTCAACCTCTAAATCATAAGTAGCATCAATAGCAAGAAAAAATCTAATGGATTTCATTTTTACAACAAGAGAGAATATCTCACCATAATTAACACTCTCAACTTGAGAGTAACCTTTCACAACCAACCTTTCTTTGTACTTCTCAATACCTCCATCTAAACCAATCTTTTTCTTGAACATCCATTTGCAACTAATAGGTTTCCATCCTTTAGGAAATGGTACAAGATCCCATGTATCATTCTTTTTCAAAAATTCCATTTCTTCATCCATAGAAATCTTCTAGGATTCTACATCATTCATACCTAATGTCTCTTCTACAAATTTGGGTTCATCCATGTTAGTATTCAAAGAAAAATTACATCTCCAATTATCAGGTGTATACCTTTCAGGTGGTTGTCTATTCCTTGTAGACCTATGAATAAGTTGAGTTGGAGGTTCTTCCTCCTCTTTTGAACATCTAGAGTGAGATGAGCTCTCCTCAACTTCTTTCCTATCCTTGGGCTTCGATTCAAATTTCTTAAGTGTAGAAGGAAATTGAATCAAATCTTCCTGTTTACTTTGTTCTGGCTGCAATGTAACAGAAGAAGGTTTAATTTCTCTAAAAATAACACTTCTACTATATATTACCTTTTGTGCAACAGGTTCCCAAAGCTTGTATCCTTTCACACCATAACTGTAGTTGATGAAGATACATTTCAAATCCTTGTTCTCCAACTTTGTTCACTTCTCCTTTGCCACATTTGCATATGCCTCACAACAAAAATATCTAAGATGTCTTAATGAAGGCTTGCAACCCGACCATGCCTCTATAGGCGTCTTATCAATAAGAGCTGATGTAGGAGACCTGTTAATCAGGTAACAAGCAGCGGCAACATCTTCACCATAAAACCTTTGTTCTAGGCCAACACCACTCAACATACTCCTAGCCTTCTCCATCAATGTCCTGTTCATTCTTTCTGCAACTCCATTATGTTGTGGAGAATATAGAGTTGTCTTCTATCTATGAATACCACAATCTTTATAGAATCTATCAAAATCATTAGAGAAAAATTCACCGCCATTAGAAGTCCTCAAACATTTTATTTTCTTTCTAGTCTGCAACTCAACCATTGCTTTAAAATCTTTAAATCGACTAAAAAATTCAAATTTACTCTTTAGAAAGTATACCAATGTCCTACTATAATCATCAATAAATGAAACATAATATGTGGATTTACTAATCGAAGGAACATCTACAAGACCGAACACATCAGAAAGAATAAGATCCAATACACCACAAGATTTATGAGAACTCGAGTAAAATTGAATTCGGTTTTGTTTTCCATAAATACAATGCTCACATAAGTCAAATTCAATATTACAGTCAAAAGGTTTTTATTTTTCAAGGTCCTTAGACCCTTTTCTCCAATGTGCCCAAGTCTCTGGTGCCATAACATAGTTTTCTGTGCAGGTAACATTGTTTCAGAAGAAAGAGCACCCTTGGGTACCCAAAAGTCATGACCATCTGCTGAAGGTGAAACCCTCACTTCTTCCATAGACTTTCTTTTCACAGAAGTACTATTGTACTCAATAGTGCATGCATCAAGCTTATACAATGTGCCATATCTGATGCCTCTAGCAATCACCATAGCACCTCTAACCATCTTGCATCCTACATCAGAAAATACTACTTGCACACCTACATCTATTAGTTTGCTTATAGATAATAGATTTCATGCTAATCCATGGATATGCAACACACCATTAATCCTTTTTATTCTACCATTAGGAAATCTAATTTTAACTTTACCACAACCAAAAATTTCTAACCAAGAATCATCACCCAAGTACACCTTACCTTCATCAAATTATTCATATTCAAAAAACCAATCTCTATTAAAGGTCATATGGAAAGATACACCTGAGTCAATTAACCATGCATCATTACCTGCACGAGTTGCCAAAGCTACAATCAATGCGTTGCCATCTTCCTTCTAGGACTCAAAATTAGAATCAAATTTCTTTTCTTCTTTTTTTCTTCTTTGTATTCCTTATGAACATGTCCAGGCTTACCATAGTTCCAAACAAATAACTTTTGACTTTTCAGGAGATTTTGATCTCCCCTTGGACTTGGATTTGTCACGCTTCTCATTCTTCTTGCATTTTTCCTTAAGTCTTCCACAAACATTTAGGGCCTCCTTGGGAGTTATGGATACCTTCCTCCTCATATCTTCAAAAAGCAAAGAACCCACCACATCCCAATAGCCATAACAAGAGAATCCCAGGAATCAGGTAAAGAACAAAGCAAGATATGACATTTTTACTCCTCATCCATTTTGACACCAACGGATGCCAATTGAGCCACCAACATATTGAATTCTTCCAGGTGGTCTGTGATTCATCCACCATCTTCCATTCTCGAGGAATAAAACTTCTACCTCAAGAAAATATTTTTCACTAAGGATTTAGCCTGATACATCTCACCAAGCTTCTTCCATAGTTTCTGTGTAGAGGTTTCCTCATGGACATTAATTAAAACAAAGTCTGCCAAACACAATATGATTAGACCCTTGGCTTTACGGTCCATAACATCATATTGAGCAACTTGTGTAGGATCTGCAGGCCTTGAAACATTCTCATCAACAACATCCCACAGATCTCGATCTATCAATAAACCCTCCATATTCAACTTCCACATTTCAAAATTATTTCCAGAAAATTTATCCACCTCTATTCTCCCTGATGAACTTGCCATCTGAAAATTCCTATAAAAAGATCACAAAGTATCTTCTGCACAAGCTCCCACTCAAATCTATATTACTCCAAAAAACCCAACAACCCACAACTGAAACCAAAGGTGATCAAGCTATGATACCACTTGTAAGGAAGCTAAGGTAGCATAACAACTTCCTACACTAATCTTGAGAGGAGAATAATGAAATTCTTTTGCAAATCTTTCATAGTTATAGAAACTTAAACATAAATAAACACAAATATCATGCATACCACCATAGAGTGATTTCTGTGGGGAAAACCCTTTCGGGAGAAAAACCCTACACTCCAAAAGTCGCCCAATATATTATTTAGTAAATCAAAAAGATTATAATATACTTGCAGAGCAAGCTTCTCATAGGAATATCACCACTGAGAGATCAAGAGACAACATGATCGCTATTAGACTCTTAGAATACATCATCGCCTCTCTTTACCATAGCTGTAATACAAAACCCTCATAAAATAGGGTTACATTCTAGGGCAAGACAGGCTAGCAAAATATCCACCATTAGATCTAAAACCTAATAATTAACGGTCTATATTTACAATGTATCATTTATCTAATGTATGTCGACCATTTTAGTAGTTTCCTAAAAAAATTAATAAAAAATTGTTTACACGCATCCCACTCCTCCCCATTGATGCCATTGTATATTACACCTATCGTTGTAACCAGGAATATATATATACTATCAACAATAACCTTTATGTATATATATTTCCTAGGCGTGGTGGCACTCCCATTGGGAAATTGGACAAATCACTGTGCGAAGGTAGAGGCTACATTTATAAGTGTTAAATATGTTGTTAGAAAAGGCTACTCCAAAATATGGGTTGAAGGTGATTCCCTAAACATCATTAATTATCTGTGTGGCACTCATCATCCTAGTTGGAATGTGGAATAGCTTATCAAAGATACCATAATCATGCTGCGATCTTGTGAAGAGATTCACATCTCTCACATTTATCGAGAAGGAAACTTGTTGGCAGATTTTTTTCCAACAAGGCTATTAGTTTAAATGAGTTTCGTGCGCGAGAGGAGGGATCAATCCTTCTCGAGAAAGATAGGAGCTTAGTGAGGAATGATGGCATGGGTTGAGATGTTTCGGCATTTAATTTCTAGTACCTTCTTCTGTCTCACATGCTTTGTGGGTTTCCTTTTGTTCTCTAGTTCTCACTTGAGCAATATTCCCAATGGATTTCTTATTCTAGTGTTGGAAGAAATGGGTGGTGACAGAAGTAGAATCAAGCCGCATTTTTGTGCGGGTCTCAGGAAGAAAAAGAAGCTATGGAATATACTTCGTCATGGTAATTTCATGCCTTTTTTAGAAAGGCTGCATGGGCATGACCCTAGTGCCTCTGTTGAGTTTGTATCATGCTAGCATAATTGTAAGCTTAAGATAAAGGGCTTGGAAGTGGAGGTGAATGAGGAGCTAGTTGCTACTGTAATTGGGATGTCAACAGTTGGCTGTAAGTTCTACAAGGACAAGAAGAGTAAGGAGGAAGTGATGGCCCAATTCTTCAAAGATGACGAGCAGAAGAAATTGATCAAAATGGAAAGTTGGGGTTATGAACACAAATCCCTTAAGAAGATTTGGGTGAATGTTGTTGAGGTGATTATGCACTATGTGAATCTAGAGGGTAGATTTACTGCTATTCTCGATCACCACTTCATGCTTCTAAATCATTTCAGGCATGGTTTGTTCATGTCTCTTCCATTTTTTCTATTATCGTCCATGGAGATTTTTTTTACGCTTATTTAAAGAATAGGAGGGCTCCCATCCTCCATTAAGGTATCATTCTCTTCATCATGGAGCATGTTAAGGATATTCTCCTTGCCCCTGCCATTAAGGGTAAGGAGAAGATTGTGAGTGATGTTTCTGGTTCGTCAGGCTTAGATACTAGTATGGTAGATGAAGAGGAATGGAATGAAGAGGAAGATAATGTGTCCTCAACCCATGTGACTACTTCTTTGAAGAAGAGGAAGATGAGTATTTCCAAAAGCAACAGGGAAACCAAACACCTTGTTCTATCTAATAGTGACGACACAAAGGTGGGCTCAGATGATTCCCATCCCAGGAATGAGGAGGTGGTTGTTGGCCAGGGTGAAACGGAAGGTGGTGGTAATGAGGAGGGTTTACATGATAATGCTATGGGTATGAAGGAAAAGGATAAGTCGAGGAGGTCATCCAAGCGTATTTCCAACCTGAAGAACAAGGCCTCAAAAGTGTCGGCAAAGGACCCCAAAGTGCTATGTGAGGGGAAGGATTCTGGTGAAAAGGCAGTGGCTATTGATGACTCCCTGAATCAGGACTCGCCCAATGTGGAGCTTGAAGAAGAGAATAAGAGTCAAGATGAGGAGGATACTAAGAAGAAGAGAGCTAAACCGAAGCCTCTGAAGGTAAATCCCCTGTTTGAGGACTTCTGTTACCTTGACGATGATTCTACCTCTATGTTTGAGTTGCTGGATATGGATAGGGCTAGGGCCATTGGAACTTTTAAGGTAGCTAAGTGGATTCTTCAGGAGTTTAATAAGATTAACATTAAAATTAGAGGTTTGAAGGAGAATCTGAAGAATGTTCTGAAAGGTTCGGTGTCAGACATTCTAATTGACAAAATTGTGGACCTTGAGAGTTCTTTCCTTGACTTCAAATCTTTGTGTGAAGATCAATTGGATGGTTTGGAAGCCAAGGTATTGGGAATGAATGCTGTAGACATCTAATTTGACCATTTCTATATGATCAAAGACATCTCCTTATTCATCCGGTTGCTTATCCCATCTGTTAATATTAATTAAACCATTTGTTTAATTAATACCTTGCCTCTTACATAAAGTATTTAATTTAATAAATACTTTACCCCTCTTCCTCCTCTAAATTAAATAAATACACCATTTTATTTAATTTAGTCATATTCCCCTTTTGGAATTAAAATTTATTTTTAATTCTTCTTTTCTCTCTCATGGTCACATCCTCCAACTTTTGCAAGTTGGTCTCTAATCCATCTTAATTCCTTCATCTTCTTCTAATTGACTATGGTTAGCATGTGCACACCCTTAATCATCATTAGGATCACATCCTCCATAATCTCCCACTTGCTTCTAATAAGTCATTAGTCCATCAAATTAAGTACTTGCACAACCTTAATCATATGGTTAGTCCAACCTAATCCTCTTCCCATTTATGGCATGTGTCCTTAATTCAACCTTATTAAAGGCTTTCTCCTTTTGGGCAAGGCACTCCACTTCCCCATGTGAATTTTTAATTCACCTTTTAATCCCCCAATGCACCCAAAAGGAATTTTTAATTCCTTCACTTCTCCCCACATGTCCTCTATTTATTCTTTATTCTTTCCCATCTCCCCATGAGAATATTTGAGGAATTTTTAATTCCTCACATGTCCTCTCACCCACATGGGGACAAGGACCTCCTTTATGAGGAGATCTTGTCCAATCCCAAGGTACTTTGTACCCCCCTCCATGTCATGTACTATTCTTCCACCTCATGTCCACTTCACCTTTTAGGGATATATCACATGCCACATGTCAAGATGTGAGGGCTTGTGAGTTCTCAACTCACCTTAGCCCTACATCTTGATCATTGGTGGCTCAATCTTGGCCATCCATTTCCCTAGAGATTTCCAAAATCTCTATAAATACCCCCTCTTTTCTCTCATTTTGGGGGAGATTATTTTGCTAGCCAAACTCTTGCAATTTTATTTCTCAATCTACACTTAGCCATTTTTATGCTTCCATCAATTTCCATCCATCTTCACATCATTATCTAGTTTGCATATCTTTCCATCCAAGGAGCATACACATCCAAGATCGAAGGGCCAACCAAAGGATCGATTCGAGACAAGGTATAATGTTCCATTTGTTGTTCTTACTTTGTGTTGATTCCAACTTAGGCTAATCTTGAGGTGTAGGTTGTTTTGGTGTTTATTTGCACTCTTTAGTTTGCTGCTCATTTTCTAACGCATATATTCGAGCTATCACATTTCTGGCTGCATATTTCTCTCTCCACAACCTGTATATCGGCTCCTAGCATCCCACCCTCACCCTGATCTACCGCTGTATGGGCCATCGCGGCATCCCTCTCCACCTATAGAGTCTATATCTGTATCTCTGCTGCATCTCTCTCCCTCTAAGCCACCTGTGCCCGAGCCACTGCTGCATCCCTATCCCTCTGAAGAGCCTGTGCCCTCAGCTCTGCTGAATCCCGCTCTCTCCGGAGAGTCGCTACCTCTGCTACTGCATCATCTCTCCCTCTCTATAGTGACTGTATCTCCGCCTTTGCCAATGCTCTCTCACTCTGAACGTGCGCTTGTGCCACATCCCTCTCCGCCTCCATCGCTCGCACCTGCGCTTGTGCTACATCCCTCTCGGCCTACATAATCCGTGTCTGCTCCCTGGCCTCCTCCTCCCTCTCCTGTATCAGCCTCATCTCTCCAACTGCCTGCTCAAGGAAATGTACTCTATCTTGAAGCTCGTCCCAGTCTCGCTGGAGATCTCCCAACTACTGACTAGTACATCCTGTCCCCTGATCTACTCCCAGCTCTGTTCTCCCCTCTGGCTCCCCCTGGCCTATAAAACCACGACCTCTACCTGCAATCTATTGTGGTCCCATGTCATACTGGTCAACTCACCCTGCATCCTCTGCACCTCTGACTGTGCCCTGTCTCTCTCCTCCACCGCTCCCCCTAGCTCGAAAACCATGGCCTCATAATCTCTCAATGACTCTCGCTGTACGCTGGCTAGTTTGGCCTCAAGAGCCCTCACTCTCCGCTCCGCAATTTGTACTCTCATCCTCCCCACCCGCTGGCTCCTCCCTACCCCCTGCTCCTGTCGCCCCTCACAGTCCTCCACAATCCGGTGAACCTGGAATCGTCCTGCCTCTCCCTGTCTCTCAACCACGAATCAATGTCGTGGCGACCTCCTCTCCTCCTCTGGTGCTGCTCTAACATCCTCATCCTCTCCACTCTCCGGCTCCTGATGAGCCTCGTGACTCTCTGCAGTCGGCCG
Organism: Sequoia sempervirens; assembly: GCA_007258455.2. NCBI lineage: Eukaryota > Viridiplantae > Streptophyta > Pinopsida > Cupressales > Cupressaceae > Sequoia > Sequoia sempervirens. The sequence continues at coordinate 27,371 of VDFB02042732.1, forward strand.
AACCTGCAACCGCCATGGCTGACCATGTCATCCTACCACAAACTGTCTCCTCCCCTCCTCTGAAGCATCCCTCGCACCTACCACCTCCACATCCTCCACATCATCCACATCCATCACCTCCTCCACCCTCTGCCCCCCTGGGCTCTCTGTGGCTACCCCCTCCTCCGCTGCTGACCCTCTCTCCGACCTCGCCTCTGATGTCTCCTCCTCCTCCTCCCTGCTCTTCCTGCCTGCTCTATCTCATCCCCCTTGGGCTCCTCCTGTCCCCCTCATCTACCACTGCCACAGCCTCTCGTCGCTGCTGCATCCCTCCCCTCCTCTCCCTCCGTAGTCTCTGCTCATCCTCTGGTCCGACACCTGCTACCCTCAAAATAGGCTGAACAGGAGTAATCCTCTCCCATAACCTATTCTGGAACCACCTCCAGTATCACTCGGTCACCACCGGCACCTGCTCTCCTCCTACTCTCCCTGGATAAGGCACCTGTCCTGCTGCCCTCCATGACGCCCTGGCTGTCGCTGGTGCTATGCGGCCTCCCCATGGTATCTCTCTACTATACCGCCAGAACAGGATAGGTGCCATCAGAATATCTTATATCACTCCAAACTGTCTCAACACTCTGTCTGGTCGATGAGACTCTACTATGCATGGTAAAGTACCAATAATAAAACACCGGCTCAGAAAGTAACCCTCCTGTCTCCTCGTATCTATCCACCCCCTGAACTGACGTGACCTATATGGCCGCCACTCTATGTCCCTCGGCTGCAGATCATCAAATGCTCTCCTCCACCCCTCCATCTCTCCCTGCATTTCATAGTGCAAAATCCAACCTCTCTCCTCCCCATACTCCCAAGCCACGAGCTCATGATCATCCACTGTCCCTGCCCTCACCACTCTCGGCCTCGTCACTGCAATATGCTCCCAAGCCCAAATCTGCAGTAGCGTCATATGTGTCAAGCTCGATACCCTCCGGTAGAATATCCCGTGCATATCTTTGTATAGATGAGCCAATACACATGACCCCCACGAAAATGGCCCCCCTCGCCACTCGACAATGTGTCAGATCACCTCCATATAATGTAGGCTACATGTCCGTCTACTTCGATCTGGCAACAATATCCCACTAACCGGCTAGCAATCGGCAGCCTCAAGATGTGCCACACATCCTCCAACGTCACAGTCATCTCTCCTGTAGGAAGATGAAATGTAGATGTCTCTGAGCTCCATCTCTCTATCAACGCTGTCAGCATCGCTGGATGCGCTTTGACCACTGGAAACTGAATACAGTGACCTAAACCCGCGTGATCCAATGCTGCCTGATCCTCCCTATTCATCGCTGCTATCGACGCGGCCATCACCTCTGACTGTCGCTCATGTGCTCGTATCTGCTCAAAACTCTACATGCACAAAAACTTTCTTATTATTTCATTTCTTATCTTTTCTCTCTATTTCCTTTCTTTCCTATCTTCACCCTTTCTCTTTCCCCTTGTATTCTTCTTTTCTTGCCTTCGCCCCCACCCCCCTAGTTGGGTTGACTCTGCCCGGTAGGTGGAGCCGCCCGGTCAGTACAATCGCCGCCAGCGGGCAGATACCCCATTTCGGGGTTGAAGCGCCAGTTTAGCGGTAAGGCTACTGGCGAGGCGGTGGCGCTGAAGCCATGGCGGGCGGCATCGCTGTGATCGTAGTAGGCGTTGTCCCCAGTCCGGGCGGCCTTAGCCGATCGCCAAATAAGTGAACAGCGATTCTGCCGGTGGAGCCGCTTCAGCTTCGGCCGGAACCGTATGGCGAGCGGAAGCGCTTGGCCAGTGGCTAGGCGGTGTCGTCGGTCGGTGACCTTTAATGCTGCGGCCAGTGGAACCCGCTTGATCAGTGACATTGCGCGTGACGGCCGATTACTTTTGTCCCGATCGGTAGACGCCACCTATGCTTTAGCGGTTGGGCGGCACCGTCCCAGTCCAGGGCGGTGACGCCCGGCCACAGCCGGGTGGAACCGCCCTCGGCCGGGGCGGCGGTGCCCAGCTGCAACTGGGCGGAACCCCCCCCGGTTAGGGTAGAATTTCCCTCGCCGTGGCTGGGCAACACCGTCCTAGTCCGGGGGGCTGCGCCCAGCCGCAGCCGGGCGGAACCGCCCTTGGTCGGGGCAGCACCGCCACAGCTGAGCGGCTCCACCCTCGGCCGTGGCGGCGGCGCCCTGGGTGTGGGCGCCTATGCCCTGCCCTACTTTTCCTCCCCCCTGATTTTTTGCTATTTTTGGCCTTTTTTTAAACAATTTAACTTCGACCCATTTTTTAATTTCTCCTAACGAACAAAACCCATATGTTCAAATTTTCAAAACCTATCATAATATATGTTAAAAATGCGTACATTCAATTAACGGGTTTTGTTATCACTCACATGCTGTCCGCCCGCGCCCTCGCTGTATAATGCGTGCACCTCATCCGCCTGGTGCACAATCTCCGTGTCATTGTCTGTCGGCATCGTCCCTCCGTGTTCGCTTTCTCTCCTCTACTCTCCTCCTCTTAATTGCTATAGTGAAAATGACTAAGGTAATTTTAAAATTACCTTTTTAACCCCTTCCTCCAAAAAGGTATTTTTACCTTTTATTTAACTTTTTCTTCCTCCAACTAATCCCTAACTTCCCGAGGCTGCCATTTGCAAACTGTGCGTCGGATCACCTCCGTTCAAAAACCAAAATTGCTTGGTTTTTCGAGCTATATCCAATGGTGTCCTTTTTTTCTTCCTATTGAGACGTCGTCCGGGGACCCCTGTTTCCTCCCCCAACCGCCCTTTCGAGGGGGCATACCCTCCTATTCCTCCATTCCTTTAGCTTGGTCATCAGGGCATCATTAACCTTTTCCATGCTAGGGGCATCACCATCTGTCATTTCCTCCCTCATTTGCATTTTATTTTTCTTCAAAACACTATTATCCTAACAATATTTTGAAGAGTGGAAAAATGTAGACATCTAAATTTAATCACTCTCATATGATTAAATTTACTCCCTTTTTAGCTATCATATTAAATATTAATTTATTAAATTAATATTACACCTTTTATCTCATATCTATAAAGTATTTAATTTAATCATTAAATGCTTTATCTTTCACCTTCTTCCTCTCTAAATTAAATAAATACACCAATTTATTTAATTTAGTCATTTTTTATCCTTTTGATTTAAAATCAATTTAAAATTATTCATTTTCTCTCTCCTTGTCACATCCTCCATGATCTTGCTCTAATCTGAATTAATTTAATTAATTCATGATTATGATGTGCATCCTCTTAATCAAAGATTAATGTCACATCCTCCTACATTTGCCACTTGCCTCTAATCTTCCATTAATTAGTCTAATCCAATATTTGCACAACCTTAACCAAGGTCATTAGCCATATTTAACACCACTTTTTAGCCAACTTTTGCATTTACCTCCTTTTAGCATTCACCCTCTTTCCCATGTGAATTTTTAATTCACATTTATTTATCCTAGATCCTAAGGCTTCTAGAACCTTGGACTTGTCACATCTTCCACATGTGACCAAGTCCCACCTTTTTGGAGCTCACCTTTTATCTTTTAGATTCTCCTAAGAATGTGAATTTTTAATTCACATTTATATTTTCAACCACCTCTCCTTTTCCTATGTAGATTTTTGAGGAATCCCAAAATTCCTCAAATGTCCCTTTCACTCCCACTTGGGGACAAGGAATCCCTTTTTGAGGAAATCTTCCCACTCCCCAAGATGCTTGGAAGGTACTTGTCCTTCCTCCACCTCATGTACCTTTTGGCCACCTCACTTACACCTCATCTCCTCTTAGCCACTTCACCATCCACATGTCAATATGTGAGGGCTTGTGAGTTCTCAACTCACTATAGCCCTTCATCTTGACCTTGTTGGATGAATCTTGACCATTGAATTTTCTAGAGAATTCAAATTCTTCTATAAATACCCCCTCTTCAAGGGAATTTTCAACACTTTTGATTTGAGTACCCTTATGCTGCTAATTTGCATTCTCAAGTACTTGTTATCATTTAGCCATCCACTTTGATCATTTTGCACATTTAATCTTGCATCTAGCTACATCACAAGCCATCCAAGGAGCACACAAATCCATCAAAATCAAGGGCCAACCAAGGAATCTTCAATAACAAGGAAGGTATAATCGATTTATGTTTGTATTTCATCTATTTCCTTGTTTTATCACTCCTTAGGCTAATCATTGAAGTGTTCTTAGTATTTTTCCACTTGCATTTTTAGTTATTTTGCACATTAGAATAGGGTAAAATTCCAAGGTACACAAATGTAGATATACAAAATATTCTTCATATGTGTCACATCTCTATGAAGAATAGTGCATACTCTTTGGAAGTCCTTTTCTGAAAGATAAGTGAGCTCAGGGAGGACCAAGTTTATTTTTTTGAGTTAATGGAGAAAGAGCATTCAGTCAAAGGAAAAGGAAAAAATGGTGCAAAAGATGATGACAAGGGCCCTACTGCTAGAGGGTTGGTTGAATGGAAAAAGTTCTTTGAGGTTGAGAAGGAGCTGCTAGACATGATCAAATTGCACAAAAGCTAGGAGCTTAAGGTGGCCAACACCTTGACCAGTATGAATTAGTGTTTGGCTTTCTTCTTAGTTTCTGTTTGTTTCCTTCTGGGTCTTGGTTTTCTTCCTGTTGTTTTGTTGTTTTGATGCTAATGGGTGCTGCTGTTAGCTTACTATTTCATCTCTCATTCAACACCCTTTTTTGTCTTGTTTTTTGGCTAATAGTATGCTGCTGGTTTTGCTCTAAAGTAGTTTTTTAGCAGTATTTTGTATCTTTTGTTGTAAAGGGTTTTAGGTCCCTTCAAAACCTATTTTCCCTTATAATCAAAACAATAACCTTTATGTAATTGCAAGGTTGAGACACATTTTCCCAACAAGAGAGGGGGCATGACATGCCTAGGAATAGGCATGGGGAAACATTTCTAGGAAAATAAATTTAGCATGTAACACTCTCTTCCATTATGAAGGAGAGTGTTGAGATGGAGATTCTAGATTCCATTAGCTCCCTCACACAAATATTTTTATAACACACCAAGCCTTTAAAATACAGTGATGATGGTGAGGCTTCTAGTGTCAAAGCTCACCTCACCTTAGCCAAAACTATAATTCTATTTATGATTGTGGGTTTGAGGATGCTTTGAATGCACATGGATAATAATAGGACACATCCATATTAGATGATATGCTGTTCAAAGATTGCTTACTAGATATGACTTTTTGCATTGACAGACATGTAATTTTCAATAAGGTTAAATACAATTATTATATTTACTTTTGAAATGTAAGATAAACTATATTTGTATATGATAATTGAAAATTAATGTAAATTTATTATAATAAATTTTAGGATTAGAGTTTTCACGCTACATATATTGGCCATTCATCTCTTGATTACATGACCATGTTAAGTCCATATATATAATTAGTAAAGAAACAGTAAATACATTACATGCAAATATTTTTACCTTATATGAATGGTAATCTTAAAATTCATATTAGATGGTGAATAGGTAGATGTTGGACCTTTGAAATCAATACATATTAGTGGAAGTGGTCATGCAACTTTCACTGAGGTAAGATTTACTTATTTTTATCATTATGTTTGCAAATAATGTAGGTATATTTTGGTGAAATAATTTTAATTTTAATTTTCAGTTGATAAATTTAGTTCAGACTCCTGATATTGATGGAACAATGGAGGTGGATGTTACTGCAATAGTTTTATCTTTGATTCATTTGATGGTATGAGCCAGATTAGTAAATTTCATACTCTACTTCTTGTTCTATCCCACACCTATTAGTGCAAATTTGAATGATAGTCAAATGTGTCTTATATGTTTCTTGATTCTTGTCACAAGGGGTCACAACTCTAGATCATGCACCTACCCCTTAGATGGATGAAGAAATCCAACAATTGATTGAGTTTGATTATCAAATGGCGGTAAGTGATTATTCCCTTATATGTATTTCTATAATTTATTTTTTATATACTAATGTGTATATTTTTTTATTGTATTAGGTGACGATCCAAAAAAATTAGAGAGGAGGTCAAGTTAGTGGGTTTGAAAGAAACCATCATCATTTTCCTCTCCCTATACTTGATAGGATCATCAACTCTTCCATCATAATGGAGAGGACTAACTATATTATGACTTTGTTCTATGCCAATGTAACAATTTTGTGCATAAATTTTTGTATTATTGACATGTGATATTGTATGCCTATATGGATTTCTTGTAATTCTATGTATCTATTTTGTAATCCTATATGGTTTTCTTGTACATATATTATATTCTTATTGGAATATAATATTGTATTCCTATATGGATTTTTAGTTATGTAGAAGAGGGGGACTGACCACTCAACAACTCTAGGTCACAGAGAGTCGAGAGTTGAAGGATGTCCTAATCTACCTCAAGTTGGACAAGTGTTTTATTCTAGGGATAGAGAATGAAGAGCACTCTCAGTGCTTCTACCACTAAGGTAACCAAAGAGTTTTAATGGGGCTAAATGAATAGGTTTCTAGAGTCCTAGTCACAACTCTGTCAACTCTCTGCTAGAGGATAATATTGAACAACAGTGACGACAGTGCAGTGCACTGGAATCTCACAGACGTGTTCTCGTCCCTATGGACAAATAGTGAAAAATTACAAATAGTGACTGCTAGAAGCCTACTAATAGTCTAACGATTGAGGTTTAAAGTGATGACTAAAATGAAAAATGACAGAATAATTGAAATAACAAGAAAGATGATATAGGAATGATAAGAACAAAGGTGGTGAAGATTTAACTCATGAGAAGTCCAATTTTCCAACAATCTCCACATGAACAAATACCTACACACAATAGAGAAGAGAAAAAATGTTAGGGTTATTTCGGGGCTTGTCGTAGTCAAACCCCCGTTTTGGTGTTCCCACCTTTACGGACAACCTGCTAGATAGAGAAATAGAAATACCATAAAGAAATGATGCTAGAACGAAAATGAAACTTAACACTACAAGAGGCACTATGCTACTCAAATCCAACAACAATACAATAGTGAGTAAATGTTACCACCCTCGACCAAGGCACTCAGGGCCAATGAGAGAGGAATGCAGGTCTACAACTGTGGAAAAATCAACATGACCACAATGATGCTAAGGGGAGTCTCACAAGACACTGAGTTGCAAGTTTTTGGTAGATGTGAAGAATGTTGTGGTGCTAGAATAGTGAAGCTAATAGTGCAACAAGTAACTAGAACATATGAGAGGATGTGAGAATTACCTTCAAGAATGTTCAAAGTGTGTAGAGTGTGAAGAAGATGAGATGAATGTGAAAGATAGGAATTTGAATGTTAGTTTGAGAGGGAAAGAGCTATTCAAAGGTTGGCTAAAGGGAACAGGGGCATTATGTTTTATCGCCAATGGAGAACATAACACCTTTGCAGATTCCAGAGGAAAGAATCCTATCAAGATGGCAGTGTGCCACACATAAGTCCATGTGCTGCATGTGCATCCCCAACAAAAATTCCCCCACCTACACAAAAAAAAGTGTAAAGTGGATGGAGTTCAGATGGGTGATGTGGAATTACATGGTTGGGTTTTATTTTTCTAAAGTGGAGGATGTAAAAGGGAACTTGCAAGGGGGTGAAAATTCGCTCCTATACATTTCCCCCCCACTTTAGTGAACATGAATTCCAATGAGTGTTTGGTAAAGTAGGTCGAAAGAGTTCTAAGAAAATATACCTGAACCATTGAGGAAGCAAACCACAATCTTGCATGCTCGAAAGTGTAGGGAATGAAAATGAATCCATAGGTACTCTCTCTTGAGGAGGATTGAACAAAGTGCACCAAAGGCCCGTAGACCAATGGTGAACAATTCTTGTAGGATGTAGGCACTTCATAGGTTCTCAAACTTGCAAAGAAGGCACCCCCAGGTACTCTCTCTTGAAGGAAGCCTGATATGAGGGACTCAACATAGTCGAATTGGAAAACAGTTTCATATGTGTACTTGCAAAGCAACATGTTAATCCATAGACAAAACATGTTAGATGTCAAAAAGAATCCATGTACGAAGACAAGTAGACAATCACATAGTCAAGATTTGAAGGAAGAGGTTTCAAAGGGCTCCCTTGGGAACCCTTCAAAAGAAAAGGGGTCCACTCAAGGGATGCTCAGTTTGAAAGTGCAACAGTATTTTTCGCAAATCAATTCAACATCAAGGAATCTTTTTGAAAGATTTCACTTCATCAAGGAATTCGAAAGAAAGAAATCCCTCTCACAAGGGGAAGGTTAGAACTTTTCCTGCAGGAGAAGGTGCTCCCTCCTCAAAGGAATTTTTTTCAAATTCTTTCTTTACAAACCCATGATGAAGGAAATGTATTCCACTAGGGGTCCTTGTTGAGGAATCCAATTATTGAAAAGTATTTTGAAAAGTGTTGGATGTTGTGGTTGTGTTGCTGATATGTGTCGAGGATATTGAGAAAATTGTTAAAGGAAGAGTTGCAGGTTGCCAGTGGAATAGTGAAGGTCATAAAGGTGTCTTTCTTTGTACATTGAAGATCAGTTGTTGTGGACTAAAGGGTTTAGTGCTGAGAGTATCTAGTTCATCTACCAGAAGTTTCAGAGGTCCACATGAAAATTCGATCGTGCTATGAACAGTTGTGTTCTGACAGTATTTTTGTGGGTTCTGTCAGTGTTCCTGATTGCAGTTTATGTGATTTTGGTAACTTCTATTGCTGTGGATATTTCTTTGTTAGTTCTTGTTGTTTGTGGGTGCTTCTAGATCATTCCCTATTCTTGTTGTACGTCCGTGTTGATCGGTGTGCTCGTGGTCAAATATTTTTCTCGGTATGTTCGAGTTTTCATGTTCTTGGCCGACATGATGGTTGTCTCGTCTTGCAGATCCTTGAAGATTTAAATTTGAATGTTTGGTGCACTTGAGGATATTTTTTTGGGTCGCATCATGATATTAGCTGATGGTGTTTGATCCACATTGAAAATTTATTTGTAAATTTGGGCCAACATTGTAAATATGTTTTATAGTTTTGGCTGACTAAGTTGTTGATGTAATTCCATGTTGCGGATATATAAGATCAATTGTGTGAGTGAAGTTAGTGTGGATAAGAGTGAATGTATGGCAGAGAAAGTGTAGATGTGTGAATATTGATCGAATCATTTGATTGCAGAGCAGAGTGAGAAGAAGTTTGAACGAAGTGTGAAGAAGGTTTTCTTCTATGCTTAATTGGAACTATAATCAGGCTTGTGAAGAAGCTATTTTCTTAGTTCAGACTCTACGGATATAATTCGTATTGTTGTGTATTGTTTGGTGGTGAGCCATCTTGTATTTGAGTAGTGAGCTCTAGGCAGTGTGCCTGAATGCATGTGCATTCCCATTATTTTTCTTATACTTTTAATAGGGTATAATATTGTGGACTAACATCCATCATTGTTTTTCCCCTAATAGGGTTTCCATGTAAACAATCTTGGTGTTCTCTATGTTTCTGATGTGTTGATTGTTTATGGTTTACTGTTCATTCATCATATCTTTGGTTAAGTTAAGCAAAGTTTAAATATTCTGTGGCAATTGATTCACCCCCCTCTCAGTTGTGTGTCCTTGTTCTTCCAACAATTGGTATCGGAGCAGGTTCCTTTGAAGAATTTTAAAAGCTTGAGGTTATTCGAGATGACATCATACAAGAAGGATAGTCCTAGATTCGATGGAACAAACTACTCATTGTGGAAAACTAGGATGGAGTGTCATTTGAGGTGTATTGGTGAACCCTTCTAGAAGATTACAAATATGTTATTCCTTAGAATGGTCCTTCCACTACTAATGAGATTAAAGAGGCCGAGAATAATGTTAGGGCTATGGAAGCTTTGCTAAGTGCTCTAACAGATTCAGAAATGAAAATGTGATAGTTCTAAAGACAACTCATGAGATGTGGACGAAGTTGGAAAATTTGTATGAAGGATATGTACATGTGAAGATGGCTAAGCTACAAATTTTGAAAGGCAAGTATGAAAATTTGAACATGGGTGAAGATGAAAATATTTCTTCTTTTATGCAAAAGAGTAAATGAAATAGTGATGAATATTAGATGTGTCGGTGGTACCTTGGATGAGGAAGAAATTGTGGCTAAAGTGCTTAGATCATTGCCTCCCTCCTACAAAGTAAAGGCTCATGCTATTGAAGAAACCGGATCATTGACGAATGTGACAAGGGATACACTGATTGGTAAACTTGTTGCCTTTGAGTTGAGAAAATTTGGTGAATCTGTTCCCAAGACTGAAAGTACATTTAAGGCTACTGTATCTGGAAGAAACAAGCAAAGATATGATCCAAGAGAAAGTTCTAGAAATACATTCAAGTATGAGGAAGAAATGAAACGGCTTGAAGATGAAGAAAGAGAAGTAGAAGATTTGGAAGCATTGATTGTGAAGAAAGAAGGCATAGGACAAGGTAAGTATAAAGGAAAGCTACCTATCAAATGTTTTTCTTGTAGTAAAATAGGTCATTTTGCATCAAGGTGTCCTGAAAGAGTTCCTAGGTCTATGCCTTACAAACCTGGATTTTAAAAGAAATGCTATTTTGTTGAAGGTGTGACTAATGAAGAATTTGATAAAGAAAATGGAAATGAAGATGATTGGGTTTTCATTGCTATCAAGAGAAATAGTCCAGTGGCTACTGAATCTACTAAAGTTTAGAAAGCTCTTGCAACCTAGATTGAAGAAAAAGATGAGTGGGTTATTGACAACAGATGCTCGCATCATATGACTAGTGACAAAAGAAAATAGTCTAGAGAAGTATGATGGTGGAGTTGTAAGATTTGGAGATAACAATGCTTGTGTGATTCATGGTAGAGGATCTATTTTTCTTGGTGGTAAGCATAACAATGATGATGTTCTTTATGTTGAAGGCTTGAAGCACAACTTGTTGAGTGTTGGAAAGATGGTGGACAAGGGTTATGATCTTCAGTTCAAAGGTGGAATATGTAGGATATTTGGAAGTTTTGTAAATGTAATTTCTTCAGGTAAACAGACAAAAAGGTAATATTTTTCACTTGAATGCTGCCAATGAAAGTTGTTTAATTGCTCAAGTAGATGAAAGTTGGTTATGGAATAGAAGGTTTTGTCATGTGAATTTTGATAACATTGTCAAAGTAAGTTCCACTCAAGCAATAAGAGATCTACCTGAGCTAGTGAAGCCTGCTAACACAATTTGCATGGAATGCCAGATGGGAAAATGGACTAGAGTTTCTTTTCAAAGAAAACAATATCATTCAAATGGTTATTGTAGTTGGTACATACTGATCTATGTGGTCCCTCCAGAGTCAGAAGTCTCCATGGAGAAAGGTACTTTATGCTACTTATTGATGATTGTTCTAGGATGATATGGGTTGCTTTCTTAAGAGAAAAATGTGAAGCATTAAAGAAGTTCAAAATTTTCAAAGCTATGGAAAAGAATGAGAAAGGTCTGAAAAAAATGCTTAAGGTCAGACAGAGGTGGTGAGTTCACCTCCAGGGATTTTAATCTTTCTGTGAAGAGCATGGAATCATAAGATAGTTATTTGCTCCCCGAACCCCTCAACAAAATGGATTTGCAAAGAGGAAGAACATAACAATTCTGGATGCTTGTAGAACAATGATGATTGAAGGAAATGTGCCTCACATCTATTGGAGTGAAGCTACAAGCATTGTTGTGCACACTTTGAACCGGGTAAATGTAAATGGTAATTCTAGTAAGACTCCTTTTGAACTATGGTTTCGTTATAAGCCTACTGTGAAATATTTCAAGATCTTTGGAAGCAAGTGTTATATGAAGAGAGATGAGGATATAGGAAAGTTTGATGCAAGAAGCGATGAATGAATCTTTCTAGGCTACTCTACTAAATGCAAGGCCTACCGATGCTATAACAAAAGATTGAGAAAAATGGTTGAGAGTGCAAATTTTAGAGTTGATGAGGATTCTACTAAATCATCCAGATACTGTGGATATGATTTAGATGACTAGGAAGACAACACAAACAAAGGGAAGAATGCTTAGACACATAATCAACTTCAAATTGTGCCATATGTTCTGATAAAACAACTTCCATTTGTTCCAGTAAATCAAGGTAGTCAGGAAGGAGAGACAAGTGCAAGTGCAGAGGAAAGAATAGAAGAACCAGAAGTTTGAGAGAATCCTAAGACTTTGAGGTATGTGAAGCTAAATCATTCTGAAAATCAAATTATAAGAGACAAGAATAAAGGTGTGCAAACTAGAAGAAAGATTGTAGAAGAGTATTGCCTAATTTCCAAAATTGAGCCTAAAGATGTCAATGAAACTTGCAATAATGAACGTTGGATGAAACCTATGAAGGAAGAACTAATGTAGATTTAAAATAATGATACATGGATACTTGTTCCCAAACCTAAAGATAAAAATGTGATTGGTACTAAATGGGTCTTTTGGAATAAGTTGAATGAACAAGGTGAAGTGGTTTGGAATAAAGAAAGACTGGTATGTAAAGGGTATTCACAAATGGAAGGTATTGATTTTGAAGAAACCTTTTCCCTTGTTGCCATAATTGAAGCTGTAAGGTTATTTCTTGCTTATGTTGCATATAAGAATTATAAAGTCTATCAGATGGATGTGAAGTCAGCTTTTCTAAATGGTAAGCTAGAAGAAGAAATATATATTGAATAACCAGATGGATTTCAATTGAATGATAAGGAAGACATGGTTTTCCGATTGAAGAAAGCTCTACATGGACTCAAGCAAGCCCCCAGATCCTGGTATGCTAGACTAGACAAATACTTATTAAAGCTTGGATTCAATAAATGTACTGCTGACAACAACTTGTATTTCAAATTGGATCATGACAAAGAGTTAAATATTGAGGTCTTTGTTGATGACATTATTTTTGGAGGAGATGATAATCTATGTATGAATTTTGCTGATGAAATGAAGAATGAATTTGAGATGAGTATGATTGGAGAGATGAAGTTATTTCTGGGATTGCAAGTTACCCAGTTAGACAAGGAGATATTCATATCTCAGTCCAAATATGTGAGAGAGCTGTTGAAGAAGTTTGGCATGGATGACTCAAAACTTGTTGGTACACCCATGGTAACTGGATTTAAGTTAACACAGAATGATGATTCTCCTAAGTAAAATCAAACAAGATACATGTCAATGATTGGTGGATTTCTCTATTGAACTCAAACTAGACTAGACATAATGAATGTTGTATGTATGGTTGCTAGATTTCAGGCTGATCCAAAAGAGTCTCATGTGACTGCTGTAAAGAGAATCTTTAGGTATTTGAAAGGAGCAATTGACTTTGGCCTTTGGTATCCTAAGGATGATGGTCTTATTTTGAATGCATACACTGATGCGGACTGGGCAAGAGATGTAGATGACATAAAGAGTACTAGTGGTGGTGCCTTCTTCCTAGGGAAGAAGTTGGTGCATTGGTTGAGCAAAAAGCATAATTCCATTTCTCTATCTACTGCTAAGGAAGAGTATATTGTTGCTACAAATAAATTGACCCAAGTGATGTGGATGAAACAAATGCTAAAAGATATCAGAGTAGTATATGATGAACCTATTACCATATACTGTGACAAATCAAGTGCAATTAACATATCATATAATTCGATGCTACATTCTAAGACCAAGCATATATCAATCAAGTTTCACTTCTTGAGGGAAAAAGTGAATGAGAAAGAAGTCAGACTGGAGTATGTGCCTACCAAAGAATAGATTGTAGACATTTTCACCAAGCTGTTGCCGAAGGATACTTTTGAGTATCTCAGAGGGATGGTAGGGGTGATTACCCCTTCTGATATTAACTAAAGATGCATTTATTTGCATCAATCTGTGTTCTTCATAGATATTTCCTGATCCAGATTGATGTTTTTGTGGTTGCTACTCAGGGGGAGTAGTCAGATGTGCAGATATGTGGTTCAAAGCTTGTATGTGGGAAGATAATGCTTATCTTTTCCATTGATGTCAAAGGGGGAGAAGAGTCATGTGAAAAATTGTTGCTTATCTGAAGTGAAGATTCTTGTGGGGAGAACATGTAGAAGAGGTTAAGGAAGAAGAGTCAAAATCTAAGGGGGAGTAAGTGTTGACTGTGAGTTGGGTTGATGGTGTTTTTCACATCATGTGTTGCCATCAATGCCAAAGGGGGAGATTGTTGGATGTTGTGGTTGTGTTGTTGATATGTGGTTGTCATTGATGTCAACACTATTAGCATTATTATTTTGAAGGCTGTATATGTCAAGGATATTAAGAAAATTGTTAAAGGAAGAGGTATAGGTTGCCAGTGGAACAGTGAAGTTCATGAATGTGTCTTGCTCTGTACATTGAAGATCAGTTGTTGTGGACTAAATGATTTAGTGCTAAGAGTATCTAGTTCATCTACCAAAGGTTTCAGAGGTCCGCGTGAAGATTTGATCATGCTATGAACAGTTGTGTTCTGACAATATTTATGTGGGTTTTTTCAGTGTTCCTGATTGAAGTTTATGTGATTTTGGTAATTTCTATTGCTGCATATATTTATCTATTAGTTCTTGTTGTTTGTGGGTGCCTTCTAGATCATTCTCTATTCTTGTTGTACGTCCATGTTGATCGATGTGCTCATGGTCAAAGATTTTTCTCGGTATGTTCGGGTTTTCATGTTCTTGGCTGACATGATGGTTGTAACGTCTTGCAGATCCTTGAAGATTTAAATTTGAATGTTTGGTGCACTTGAGGATATTGTTTTGGGTTGCATCATGATATTAGCCAATGATGTTTGATCCACATTGAAAATTTATTTGTAAATTTGGGCCAACATTGTAAATATGTTTTATATTTTTTTCCGACTAAGTTGTTGATGTAATTCCATGTCATGGATATATAAGAGTGATTGTTTGAGCGAAGTTAGTGTGCATAAGAGTGAATGTATGCCAAATAAAGTGCAGATGTGCGAATATTGATCTAATCATTCGATTGCAGAGTAGAGTGAGAAGAAGTTTGATCGAAGTGTGAAGAAGGTTTTCTATGCTTAACTAGAACTTTAATTAGGCTTGTGAAGAAGCTATTTTCTCAGTTCATACCCTGCAGATCTAATCCGTATTATTGTGTATTTTTGGGCAGTGATCCCTCTTGTATTTGAGTAGTGAGCTCTAGGGAGTGTGCCTGAATGCATATGCATTCCCATTATTTTTCTTATACTTTTAACAGGGTATAATATTGTGGACTAACATCCACCGTGGTTTTTCCCCTAACAAGGTTTCCACGCAAAAAATCTTGGTGTTCTCTGTGTTTCTGATGTGTTGATTGTTTATGGTTTATTGTTCATTCATCAGATTTGAGATTAAGTTAATCAAAGTTTAAATATTCTATGACAACTAATTCACCCCCCCTCTCAGTTGTCTGTCCTTGTTTTTCCAACAAAAATATTTTCAAGAAAAGATTCATTGGCCACCGAATACATTTTCTGAAAATTAAAGTGATATGATAGCCCCCCCTTGGGATGGTGTGTTCTGAACACAAAGGCACACAACATCCTAAGGAGAGAAAAACAAGAATTAAAAAGTGATGTTGTGGCTCATGGAATCATGGCGAGATGTAACCGTGGTAATGTTTTTGTACACACGATGGACAAAACATAAGCACCACAACATCGTGAAGCAAGCAAAGAAGAGAGAAATATGCAAATAAAGGAGAAACAATACATAACAAACAAGAGCTAGGGGGATCTAATATTTCGGGGTTAGAGCTGCTCATAAATATAAATAAATAGACAAGTATAATAATATATTATAAATGAACTATCATCAACCCCCTACTATATTAGACCATGTGAAGAAGGCACATGAAGAAAAAATAAAAATAAAAATTTGGGTCAACATGGAAGGGAGGCCTAAATGCTCCCAACACTTTGCATCATCCCCAATTATCAAAAATAAATACATGACAAAGAGAAGAATTATGTGACAAATAGAATTTTTATGATACAAAAACACTCTTGTATCCAAGCACCTACAAGGGTGACAAGGGTCATCCAGGAACATATAACACAAGCATGGGGGAACACAACACACACACACAATCTAATCTACAAATAAAAAAGAGGAGCCCCTTAGTTCTCATTAACCAAGAGGTCATCGTTCTCCCAATCTAGACCACTATAAGGGGAGGGTGGACAAGCTTGCACGGGCGAAATATTAAGGGGGGTACCCATTGTCAATCAGGATTGCACCCTAGCTAAGATTGACTCAACTATCCTATTGAAACATGGAAACACTCTCAGGTTGTGGGTGACCTATGGCGAGAATGAATATCTAGATAGGGCTAGTTCCCTTGGAAGATCACCTAAACTACAATTTTTTTTGACGAAAAAGGGTTTAGAAAGATAACTTGAAATGAAATCCTAAACCTAATGGCGATGCACTAGAACTTTAACTTATTTCAATAATTTCACTCACAAAGAGTTTCTCAAAACATTACCTCTCACAATCTCATCTAAAACATACAACTCAACAGTAATTTGCATGAAGGCTCTAAAAATGAACACATTCACACAACTTGAATCATATGAAATTCTTGCACATAGATTCACAATAATGAGACATAACAAAGGATCTAATTCTTATGATCACGATGAAACATCAAATCAATACTACAAATATGAGACAAAATATGAGATAGGAATGCTCTGTTGTTTTATTAAAACTGTAAAATGAAAAATTGAGTACAAATATCAAGCTTACAAGCTTTCTACAAATGAGCAAGAAAGTAAGAAGCAAATCTGAACTGAGAAAAACTAAGTTTTTCTCCAACTTATATCTCCAAAGTGTCTCCAATAGTGAGAATGGAAAAATCTGATAGAACTGCACCTCAAAAGGGCAACCTCAAAGTCATTTTCAAGCTCCAAAGAAAAGGCTCAAAATCAGTGCCCAAATTGCCTCCAAACTGGATGGAAAAGATGGAAAGTTTCTATCTCAAGTGGGTTGACCCAAAAGACTAAAAAAGTTAGGCTTGAACTAA
>VDFB02042733.1:0-23249 GCA_007258455.2 Sequoia sempervirens
TTGGACTTGTCGATGAATCAACTTAATGGTTCATATTTTGGGATACTATTAGTGTATAGGTCCAAATAATTCAAGTCATATGGGTCACAAGAAATGATGAAATTCTTTCAAAATTGCAAGAACCTAGTCCCAAAGAGAAAAGCTCAAATGGTGGAATCCATGTTCAATTGATGTTCACATTCATGAGATTGTAAGAAAGATACAACTCTTCAAGTCTAGTGAGAATCAAATAGAGAAAGGGAAATGGAGCCAATTAAACTATTGGAGTGGAGCACAAGGAAAGTGATCCCAACGATGGTGGGATTACCCTTGTTAACATATTGTAGGATAGATCCAAGTAAACACATTTGGATAGATTGATGATGGAGAGAGGAATCTTACCTACAACACATGTATTATCTAGACAAACACTCTTCAAGGGTGGAATATTCCCTATAGCAGATGAGATGTCACCTTCAATTCTAGTATTTGAAAAATAGAAACTTTGCATAAACAAAAAATTCCCTATAGTAGATGGAATCTCACCTTCAATTCTAGTATTTGATAGACCATGATTTTCCAAGGACATCAAATTCCCTATAGCAAATGGAATTTAAACTTTGATTCTTATATTTGACATATCAAGAATTTGCAAGGATAACAAATTTCATATAGAAAGTGAAAGTGTTATCACCTAAAATTGCACCCTGTTGAACCTGATGTTCAACACCTCAGTGTAACATGGGAAGACCTCTAAAGCTGTGGGTCACTTATAGACAGAGGTCAACCTCTGGAGAAGGCCGACTTCCTTTGGTATTACCTAACCTAATGATTTTGTAAAGGGAAAGGGAGAAGGAGTGCATAAAAATAAAACTAAATACTATGGTGATACACCGAACGTTACTTGGATTTGAAACCAGAATTCATACACTTGCTTGCAATGACTGAAGATAATTTTTCACAACTCACTTATGTATATATTTTTGCAAAAGTGTTTCACAAACAGGTCCTGATGCTAAGATTCCTAGAAGGAAAGTTAATTTCACATCTAAAATTCATTACATCTTTTGACACAATTTGTATCCTGCAAAAAAATGCTTTCTACATAAAGGTTCTAAAATATAAGACAAAGCTCGAAGGAAATAAACATTTACCTCACTAAAAGCTTGATCAATCAGCTGACTAAACACAAAAATGCAAAGAGAAAGTAGGCAAGAGCTTCAAATCAATAATAATCAAGGTCTTTACTGAATTTCATCTCCAAAATTGAGTTATAGAAGTTTGCTAATTTAAGAGAGGATTGCAAAAGTCACAAAACTTTAGAAAAGCATAAGGAGAACTCCTTTACAAGAAGGAAAAAAATTCCTTATATACAAAAAAGTGTGTCGGCCCCTCTGGGCTTACAAAAATATCCTTCTTCAAAAAGATCTCCCCCTAGATCTTTTGAACGAAGTTAATGCTGCATCCCTGCTGTCCATGTCAGTGAAGAGTTGCTCTAGGAATGACTTCCTTGATCTTTTGCAGTGCATTTACTTTTGGTCCTCGTGTCCACCTTCGAATATCCCTGCCGAGCTGCCTTGAATGGTCTAAAGCATTATCATTAATGTTGATCCACCCTTTCCAGTTGATATCCCAGCTGTCCCTGCGGTCTCCACCCTTCTGTTTATCGATGACACCTCCTAGATATCGAACTAATTCATCGCTTTATCTCATAGCAGATCCACGTTGCTTTCATTCTGTTGATCTTCTTCGCAGGGGTCAAACTGCCACGGCTCCCCTATAGCTCACTCTGATTGGTTGAACAAATGCTTCATGGGGGCGCTAGATGGTCAAAGGTCATTCAAATTGAATTGCATGTTGGTGAGACACTGACTGTGTCTCCCCGATGCGATTATGCCCTTCAACGGTTATCAGCATAGCTCACTATCGTCGGCAAGAGTTCATAGCGAGCCCAAAAGTCATATCGACATCCACAATGGTTGTCACCTAGACCATCGGCAAGACTTATCACTTTTGGGAAGACCTTACAACGATCCCTCATCATTATACCGCTGTACTCCGTTGGCAAGACACCCATGTGTCGGTGAGACCTTCTGCCGAAGGAAAAACACTATACCGAGACCCTTTATTGGTCGACAGGATCTCATACCTTCACCAAGAGATCATGGCGACTCTACTTTCCTTTGCCTTGAGCTCACATCCTTTCATTTTAGCAAGACTCCCCTACAGTCGGGAAGACCTCATGTCGAATTCATTTCGCTTCGGTGAGACCACCTTCGATCGGTGAGACATTACACCGACCGAGCCTTCTGTCAGCGAGTGCAACTCCTTTGGCAAGACTTCGCCCTTTTGGCCAGATGTCAAACCGATGTCAAACTCTCTTGGCAAGGTCACTTCATCTCCGCAAGACCCTATCAGGTCGACAAGACATCACAGTGAAGGCACAAGCTTTCGCCAAGACCTCCATCCGTCGGTAGGACCATATGCCGAAGGAAAAATCCTTCGGTGAGACTCCAATGGTGTAGTCAGTTGGTGAGACTTCAGCATGTCGGGGAGACATATGAAAACGCATGGTGATTAAAATTTCTAGCTGACCGGGACATTTAAAAAATGAATAGAACCCTTGCTAGTCAACAAGACATCTGGAAGGTCTTGCCAACTTTCTCCTTAGAGGAATTTTATGCCCAACTTAACTAAAGTAGGCTTTCCAACTGAGCTCCTTGATAAATCATCAAATGGAGACCTTCCCAATGAAAACCGAAAACTTGCACACTGGGCTCAACCCTTATGGGAGCCACATTTAATCCACGTGCTGAATTTAAAATATAATTTCCCCTGATTGAGCCTGTAGATGAAAATTGGGTAACATTTCTGGCGACCTCAGCTAGATGTTTTCCTGCTAAACATAGAAACCAATAGCCTAGGCCTATCCATTGGGTATGTGGTCATTAGGAAAACTCAGAAAAAATTAAAACATCAGCTTTGTTCATAGCTCAACGTGTCTGTAACCTATAGATCAGATCACTCAGACATTTATTGAAAACAAGAAACTACTGAAGTGGAACTATTTAACTGTGCTGGAACAACACTTAGGGAATTGAAAAATTGCAACTAAACCTACCCTACACTAACTAGTAATAAATTGGTCAAACAAAACCATTCACATGATGACTGAAATAGCTGCCCATCCTTCTCAATATGCAGTGACTGGCATGTTTAAGGACAACTGAGTAAAAGTGAAAAATAGAAAATTGTTTAACAAGGTGATGCACTTCCTTTCGAAAGAGGTGAATGAGTTCACTTACCTCACTAGACAGACCAGATGTATTGTCAAACAAAGGAGGGTAAGTGGGCCGAACATACTCTTGTTTGGCTGTCAGTGCATCTTGGATATCTTCTTTCACTGTACCTTCATGTGTAGGTATAGGGTTGGTCCTTGGTGTTGTATTGGACTCCGTCTAAGTTAGGTATCTGATTGGACAACCTTTGGTAAGGGTAAAACTTGAGCTTCCTTGGCTAATCTCTTGCTCATGAACTACCATTTTATCACCTTGGAGGCTGGAAAGATCTAATCTCCGTGGCTGAATTGGTGAAAAAATAGCAGCTTCCTCAATATGCTCATGCTTTCCAAAATGAACATTCATTCCTTCAATGGAGAATAATGAGATGGCTTCCTCCAACATATTTTCAATCAATTCATCAATCTCTGGCCCTTTCATACACCAGAAATGAAGTTGCTTATAATTCTCATCATTACTAGAAGAATTACATTTCAATTTAGGCTTGTCCTTTTCAATAAAGAAAGGGAACAATTCAAGTGGTGATGAAGTCTCAAGTTCTTCTATACAATGGAGTGGAAGCTCCTCTAACCAGATATAATCTTGGAAAATAGGTTCATGAGGCTCCTCCTATAGTTTCAACACTTCCACAAGTTGCTGCTCAAGAAATTTAAAGTTACGAACCTCCTTCTGAACAGGTTGATGTGGAATATAAGGAGCTAATTGGACGTCATGCCTCTATGTTTGAGCAAGAAAAAGCTTCATTTGCTTCTCTTTTGCAGCTAACTCTCTCTTGAGCCTATTCTCAAACTGTCTCCTTTGTGTTTCCAATTCCTACCCATGAAGGTAGGTCTGATAGGCCATCTCTTCTTGTTGTTGATCGTACTCCTACTGCCTCCTGAAATCTTCTATTTTCCCTGCAATGTACGACAATATGTCCTTCATGTTATTCATATTATTCTTTATATAGTGAACCTCTTGGAGCTGATTTTGGACATCCAAATGTGGATCCGAAGGCTGTGCAGGGGTAGGTGGGAGGTAAGCATGTTGAGCATGCTGATAGGCTGTTGTTGCATGGCTATTTGGGATTAAACCAATAGCATGATTGGCCTGATATGGCTGATAGGGTGATTGGTTGACAGGATTTTCATGAAACTGAAGTGGGTATACATGGTGACCATGAAAATATGCCATCTCTACTCATATGAATGTTGAAAGCTAGAATATTATTCTTGTAATTGAAACATACCAGCACTAAACTTGTTGAAACCAATAGATTTTCTCAGAGTCGCCAGGTGTTGTCCAAACTGCCTCCAAAGGCTGACTGATACTGAGGTAGACACCAAATCTCTCTGTATACTGGATTTCTTATTAATGCACTGAATTTGCTGCTACTTCCCAAACTTAGAGTCACCATGATATGCTAATGTCATCAGTCTGAAAGGCTCAAAACTTACTAGTTGCATATCAAAAACCAGCAGTAATATGTACTCTTTAAAACTATTTTGATTCAAACAGTCCCACCGGGCTTGCCAAAACTGTTATCACCTGAAATTGCACCCTGTTGAACTTGATGTTCAGCACCTCAGTGTAACATGGTAAGAACTCTAAAGCTGTGGGTCACTTATAGATAGAGGTCAACCTCTGGAGAAGGCAAACTTCCTTTGGTATTACCTAAACTACTAATTTTGTAAAGGGAAAGGGAGAAGGAGTGCATAAAAATAATACTAAATACTGTGGTGATACACTAAACATTACTTGGATTTGAAACCAGACTTCATACACTTGCTTGCAATGATTGAAGATAATTTTGCACAACTCACTTCTGTATATATTTTTGCAAAAGTGTTTCACAAACAGGTCCTGATGCTAAGATTCCTAGAAGGAAAGTTAATTTCACATCTAAAATTCATTACATCTTTTGACACAATTTGTAACCTACAAAAACATGCTTTCTGCATAAAGGTTCTAAAATCTGAGACAAAGCTCGAAGGAAATAAACATTTACCTCACTAAAAGCTTGATCAATCAGCTGAATGAACACAAAAATGCAAAGAGAAAGTAGGCAAGAGCTTCAAATCAATAATAATCAAGGTCTTTACTGAATTTCATCTCCAAAATTGAGTTACAAAAGTTTTCTAATCTGAGGGAGGATTGCAAAAGTCACAAAACTTTAGAAAAGCATAAGGAGAACTCCTTTACAAGAAGGAAAAAAATGCCTTATATACAAAAAAGTGTGTCGGCCCCTCTGGGCTTACAAAAATATCCTTCTTCAGAAAGATCTCACCCCAGACCTTTTGAACGAAGTTAATGTTGTGTCCCCACTGTCCATGTCGGTGAAGAGTTGCTCTAGGAATGGCCTCCTTGATCTTTTGCAGCGCATTTACTTTTGGTCCTCGTGTCCACCTTCGAATATCCCTGCCGAGCTGCCTTGAATGCTCTAAAGCATTATCATTAATGTTGATCCACCCTTGCCAGTTGATATCCCAGCTGTCCCTGCGGTCTCCACCCTTCTGTTTATCGATGACACCTCCTAGATATCGAACTAATTCATCGCTTTATCTCATAGCAGATCCACGTTGCTTTCATTCTGTTGATCCTCTTCGCAGGGGTCAAATTGCCACGGCTCCCCTATAGCTCACTCTGATTGGTTGAACAAATGCTTCATGGGGGCGCTAGATGGTCAAAGGTCATTCAAATTGAATTGCATGTTGGTGAGACACTGACTGTGTCTCCCCGATGCGATTATGCCCTTCAGCGGTTATCAACATAGCTCACTACCATCGGCAGGAGTTCATAGCGAGCCCAAAAGTCATATCAACATCCACAATGGCTATTACCCAAACCATCGGCAAGACTTATCGCTTTTGGGAAGACCTTACGGTGAGCCCTCATCATTATACCACTATGCTCCTCCGTCGGCAAGACACCCATGTGTCGGTGAGACATTCTGCCAAAGGAAAATCACTATACCGAG
Source organism: Sequoia sempervirens (assembly GCA_007258455.2). NCBI lineage: Eukaryota > Viridiplantae > Streptophyta > Pinopsida > Cupressales > Cupressaceae > Sequoia > Sequoia sempervirens. Next base: position 6,235 of record VDFB02042733.1, read on the forward strand.
ACCCTTTATTGGTCGGTAGGATCTCATACCTTCGCCGAGAGATCATGGCAACTCTACGTTCCATTTCCCTAAGCTCACATCCTTTCATTTCGGCAAGACTCCCCTGTAGTCAGGAAGACCTCATGTCGAATTCATTCCGCTTCGGCGAGACCACCTTCGGTCGGTGAGACATTACACTGACTGAGCCTTTTGTCAGCGAGTGCAACTCCTTCGAAAAGACTTCACCCTATTGGCCAGACGTCAGACCGATGTCAAACTCTCTCAGCGAGGTCACTTCATCTTGGTAAGACCCTATCGGGTTGGCAAGACATCACGGCGAAGGCACAAGATTTCACCGAGACCTCCATCCATCGGCAGGACCATATGTCGAAGGAAAAATCCTTTGGCGAGACTCCAATGGTGCAGTCGGTTAGCGAGACTTCAACATGTCGGGGAGACATATGAAAAACCACAGCGATTAAAATGTCTGGCCGATCGGGACATTTCAAAAATGAATAGAACCCCTACTAGTCAGCAAGACATCTGGAAGGTCTTGTCGACTTTCTGCTTAGAGGAATTTTATGCCCAACTTGACTAAGGCAGGCTTTCCAACTGAGCTCCTTGATAAATCATCAAATGGAGACCTTCCCAATGAAAACCAAAAACCTGCACGCTGGGCTCAACCCTTATGGGAGCCACATTTAATCCACGAGCTGAATTTAAAATATAATTTCCCTTGATTGAGCCCATAGATGAAAATTGGGTAACAAAAAGCTCACCTTGAATTTTGGTATATGACAGATCAAGTCTTTGCAAGGAAAAAAAATTACCTATTATAGATGGAATTTCACTTTGAATTCTTGTATATGACAACCAAACAGTGCAAGGACAACAAATTCCCTATAGCAAATAGAATATCACCTTCAATTTTGGTATAAGAGAGATGGAGATGCTCAAAGTATGACATATTCCATATAGCAGATGGAATTCAGGTCCCCACGACTCTACCTAAGAGATTAATGCCAGTTAGTGATGAATACTTTTGGTGTGCACTAAAGGAACCTATCTACCATGATTCAAATTCCTACAAAGATCAAGTGAGAGTAAGTGGGTATTCAAAATTTTAAACCAAGCTGGTATTTGTAGTGCCAAAGAATTGTATAACAAATCGAGATAGAGGAGAGAGGTAATGTTGACGAGGGAGTTGGAAATTGGTCGATTAAGCCCACAACTAGACATACTAAGTCATTGAAGGTTGGATAAACTAGAAACAACTTCACCCAACTCCTTGCATATAGAGATGTCCATACCATCAAGAGATACATATTCCAAGCTCACCATATTTGATAAGCTTTCTAAATTCACAAATAATTCACTTACATAATCCACATAGAATTCACTTTCATAACCAACAAATGACATGTCAAGAAAAGTGACTCTTAAACTTTCCATTCTGGGGAGAATTGAAATTACCCTTTAAGAGGTTAGTAGTGAGATCGAGGTACTCCAACTTGTCAATTTAAACAACTGATGAACTAATATGACTTATTTCTAAATGTGAAGGAAAAAACTTAGTTTTGGTGACACAAGTAGATGATATATTTCTCTTGCATGCTTGGCTATTTTCAGCATTAGATGTTTTTAGTCACAGTTAGATCCATTGGTTCTTCGAAGCAGTTGGTATCTACATGAGATAGAGTTTGGTGCCCAGAGAATGTTGTGGTGTCAATTTGTGGTGCAAGGAAGGAAATGGAGAATGTTGTGAGGGTTGTTCTGTCATTCCGTCTACCATTTCTTCTGGGTCTTTAATGGCCATGGTACATTAAAATTTCACAAACTTGTGACGATGTATTTTATATCCTTTGAAGCAAAAAAGTGTTTTGTTGTTTTGAGATGAGGGTTTATTTTGTTTTGATGGGATTTAGGATCCTTTGCACTATAAAGAGTGGCTCCAAGAGGCTTTAGTAGAGGAAATACATTTCATAGACATGTTTCCTTGAGATGGACATGGAGGTTGCGAGCCTTTATGGAAGTGCAAAGCACCTTGACCCTCATGGGTTCAAATCATACAAACACTCTGAAACATCAGAACCCTTCGAAGCTAGGCAACCAGAGATTCCAGAGTATTTCTCTCTACAACCTCTATCTCGGTTACACTATCTATCAATTACAAGTTGCACTAGAAATTGTTTTTCTAGAAAAATGAAAAAAAAAAAAATTCCTATCTTACATGTATTATAACGAATTTCTAATGATGCACATGAAAATAGTGCACTTAATATGAATGAATGTGCTACAATAATAGTATAAAGTATATGTATGCTTTTAATGGCTTGATTGTGTGCAAATTAAAGCCACAGGTGGGAGGGTTATCTATTGGAACGAATATCATGATTTAGAGGGGGTTTTAGTCATGTTAGGATCCTTATAAGTAGATGTGTGGTTTATTTGAAGCTATCACTTCTCTATTGAGAACTTTGTTAAACAAACAACATAATTTACAAAATGGCCTACCAATTGACCTCATGCACTAAACAAATGTATGAAAAAAATAAACCAAACTTTTTCCTAATTAACCTTCCACACCTCTTCAGTGTACCCATTGCACACCGAGTTGCAATTGCTAGTAATATACAACTGTACTTTAGAAAGGGCACAACCTTAATGTTGTGAACTTGAAATATTGACTTTTCATAGACAAGATGAGAGGAGGAGGATTAGTACAATTGGTTGAAAATTCTTCTTATTTGGGTCATCATCATTTTTGGCATGCATTCATATCTCTAGTTGTAATGTAAATTGTCTATGAAAATTTGAGGGTAACTCTATAATTTGGTCTTGTTTGAATTGAAATAGAAAAACAAGTATGGTGTTGAAGTGCAATTTTCTTCCTCTTTCTGTAGTTTTCTTCCATATTTTTGTTTAGGTTTTTAAGACTGTGTATGGAGATAGTTTTGATGAGATCATTACAAATGATGGCATGGGGATGGAGAAAAGGGTGGTGGGTCTAGAAATAGATCCAAAACAGTTGAAAGGAAGCTTATCTCTTGCCACTAGAAGTACTTCTAAGCAGAGAAATCTCAAGTATGGAGTTGATCCAAGTACTTTCTCTGGTAATACTAGGCTTTGTGGTCAGCCCTTGAAAGGTTGTCCAAAAACAACAGCCTCTGATTTGTCTTTTTCAATGTCTTCATTATCTTCTTCTTCACAAATCTTCCCACAAGATCAACTTTGAAAGCAAAAATCATAAAGCTTTCTCTCAGGCATTTTAAAGAGGTTGTTTCCTGAATCTTCAAGCTCAACTGCTCCACAAACTCAGTTTGTGTGAATAGAAATTTTGAAGGCCTTAGCTCTAGCTCCATCTCTAGCTATAAGGCATAATGACACAAGCAATACTAATCAGATAGTGGCCCCATCACTAGTACAACATGTAAAGCATAAGAAGAAGAAGCAATAAGTTAAAAAGTGGTCTTTGTGTATGGCCTTAGGCCTAGTAACAAAAGAAATCTCTACAGTTTTTTGTTCACTTTTGTATCTAATGCTCTTGAACTATAAATGTGGAAGACCCAAGGTGTAGGGTGCTGTGATTTATAGTGCTAAAATTAAAAAGGCTGAGAATTTGGCCTTCTTAGAGATAGAGGAAGGTCTCTGATTAGCAGTGTTCATAGGAAATGCAGGTTTAGGAGAATTTTACAAGACACACCTTCAAGATAGCAAGGAAATTTCCATTAAGAAAATTGCTCAACCATCTCCCAATCCCACAGATATATCAGATGAATACACTAATATTTTGGATAGAAGAAGATGACAAATTTGTACAAAATTGAAGACTTTAGGCCATATTAGAAATATAAACCTTATTGCTCTTTTAGCCTATATCCCAAGGCCTAATTTCCATCTATTAGTCTATGAATATATGAAAAATGGCAGTCTCCATCAAGCCTTATCAAAGGTTGCGGAAGGCACACTAGAATTAACATGGCCTATTCGTAATAAGATTGCCATGGGAATTGTTGAAAGCCTCCAGTACTTGCACTTCCACAACACACCAAAGATCATTCACCATAATCTCAAGCTAGGAAATATCCTCTTGGAAAAGAACTTTATTGCTCATGTTGCAGATTTTGGTCTTGCAAAGGCACTCCCTGAAGCAGCCACACATGCTACTAGCTCAAATGTAGTAGGAACAGTTGGGTACATTGCTATGGAATATTATCAATCTTTGAAGTTCATAGATAAGTGTGACATGTATAGTTTTTGGGTTGTCCTTGTTCTTTTGGTTACAGTAAAAAATCCATATGATGATTTATTCCAAATGATCCCACAAGCTAGAATTCCAAGGTGGTTAAGAAATGTGGTAGCATTTGAAACAAAATTTGGTGCCATAGATCCATAGATTAGAGGACCAGGGTATGACAATGCGATCTTCCATATCATGAAAGTTGTTTGATTCTACACCGATGATGATCCCAACAAGTGGCCTAATAGCAAAGAGGTCCTCACCATGTTTTCACAAATCAATGCATAAGCATCTCCATCTCAGTCGATGACTCTACTTTGGTCTTTTGGTTAGGGACCTATATCCAGTTCCACTAGTATGAAGTTGTGATTTCCACTCCATCTCACCATATCAATATGATTTCCATGATAAAACTCCTATGGCTCCTATTTTTAGTTTATGTTATTGTTGTTGCACCCCAATTTCCTATGTCTTATAGCTTTTTTAGTGCCTGCCATGGCAAGGATACTCTAGTTTAATTATCCATACCTATGGATGCTTTGTCAAGTCCAGTATCTTTTCTCGTACTATAAAGCAAGGCATAATTAAGTGTGTTTCCACTGCTTTTGTATTGTCCTCTAAATACATAGCTCTTATGCATACATCTTTCTCTAAATATACAACTCTCATATACATGTCTTTCTCTTTGTATACAACTCTCACGTGTATTATTGTATTTGTTTCTTTGAAGATAAAATTTTGAGTCACAAGACAAGCACTACAAAACGAGTTCAAGTTCTTCATGGAAATACTATAGATTAGGGTAGTATAAACCAGAAAAAATAGAACTTCTTTAACTTACACATTTTATATGATATTAAACATATAAGTCCTTCCATAGAAAACACCTTGTTATCAATTTTGTTATGTTAAGTTCCATTTTTACCAATTCTTGATGTCTTTACGCACTAATAGGTTTATAGCTATTAGTGACTATGTAGCTGCTTGAAGGAATAAATATCATGGAAATTATATACCTTCTTGAATAGTAGAAAGTAAAAGGCAGACCATTACCCTACTGAGGATTTACTCAACAAAACAAACATTCTTGATGTTAATTGCTCTACCTCGATAGGGTAATGATCTGCCTTTTACTTTCTACTATTCAAGAAGGTATACAATTTCCATGATATTTATTCCTTCAAGAAACTACATAGTCACTAATAGCTATAGACCTGTTAGTGTGTAAAGACATCAATAATTGGTACAAATGGAACTTAACATAAAAAAATTTATAACAAGGTGTTTTCTGTGGAAGGAGTTATATGTTTACTATCATATAAAATGTGTAAGTTAAAGAAGTTCTGGTATTTTTTGGTTTTTGCTGCCCTAATCAATAGGATTTTCCTGAAGAACTTGAACTCATTTTGTTGTGCATGTCTTGTTACTCAAAATTTTATATTCAAAAAAAATAATGCAACAATACACATGAGAGTTGTATACAAAGAGAAAGATATGTATATGAGAATTGTATGTTTAGAGAAAGATGCATGCATAAGAGCTGTGTATTTAGAGGACAATGCAAAAGCAGTGGAAATACACTTAATTATGCCTTGCTTTATAGTACAAGAAAAGATACTAGACTTGACAAAGCATCCATAGGTATGGATAATTAAAATAGAGTATCCCTACCATGGCAGGCACTAAAAAAGATATAAGACATAGGATATTGGGGTGCAACAACAATAACATAAGCTAAAATATGAGCCATAGGAGTGTTATCATGACAATTATATTGATATGGTGAGTTGGAGTGGAAATCACAACTTCATACTAGTGGAACTGGATATAGGTCCTTGACCAAAGACCATAGCAGAGTCCTTGATTGCGATGGAGATGCTTATGCATTGATTTATGAAAGCATGGTGAGGACCTCTCTACTATTAGGCCACTTGTTGGGATCATCATCAATGCAAAAGCAAGAAACTTTTATGACAAGGGAGATCACATCGTCATACCCACATTGTCCTCTAATTTCAGTAATGAATCTATATTTCAAATATTTAGAATCTTTGCCGACGACCTTGGAATGCTTAACCTATGAGACGTTTGCGGAAGAAATCATGATATTGTTACCATAAATCAAAACAACAAGGGACAACTGGCCTGCCATGCTTTCTATGAGCTTAAAAGTATGATATTCGACAGTAATATCAACTGTTACTACATTTGAGTAATAGCATATGTGGCTACTTTTGAGGGAGTGCCTTGAACAAGCATTTTATTATTTAATCGAAGATATTTCCTAGCTTGAATCATGATATTTGTGTGTTGGCTATGAATGCAAAATGCTTCCGGAAAACCTTCAGTCCATGGCGATGTATAAATATTGGTTGCGATATTGGCACTGACTTATATATAGGCAGTGAAGGTAATCATTTTCATATGTTATGAACTAATAGATAACAATCAAACTTAACGGGATATGGGCTAAAAATAATAAGGGTTTATATGTCGATGTAACAAAGTCTTCAATTCTATGGTGTCATCTTCTTCTGTACAAAAGCCCCGAATGTCTTCATTTGATATCTCTGTGGATTGAAGATAGACGAAGAGCAATGTTCTACGCTTTATCTTGGTAATGATAACTTTCTTCTAAATATTTCCTATGAACTTTATTGTCGAGAGACGGCTTCCTCTAAGAAACAGAAATCATCGCTTTTAATTTTAACACTATAAATCACAACATCTGCACCTTGAGTCTTCCGTTAAGTTCAAAAGGCATTAGATACAAAAGTAATGTAACGGAATCGATCTATTAAGCTGGGCCATGTGAAAGACCGCGCGGTGGCTTGCTTCTTCTTCTTATGATTTACATGTTGTACTAGTGATGGGGCCATTGTCTGATTAGTATTGCTTGTGCAATTATGCCTTACAGCTAGAGAAGGAGCTGGAGCTAAGGCCTTCAAAATTTTTGTTAACACAAACCAAGTTTGTGGAGCAGTTGAGCCTGAAGATTCAGGTAACAGCCTCTTTAAGATACCTGAAATAAATCTTTGTGATTGATGCATTTCCAGTTGATCCTGTGCCGAGATTTGTGAAAAAGAAGATGATGATGACGTTGAAAAAGACAAATCAGAGGCTTCTATTTTTGGACAAGCTTTCACAAGCTGGCCACAGAGCCTGGTATTTCTAGAGAAAGCACTTGGATCATCTCCATACTTGAGATTTTTTAGCTCAAAAAGACTTCCAATGAAAGGAGATAAGATTCCTTTCAATTGTTTCAGATCCAATTTCATACTCACCATCCTTTTCTCCATCCCCATGCTGTCATTTGTAATGATCTCATCAAAACTATATCCATACATAGTCTTAAAAGCCTGAAGAAAAACATGGAAGAAAACTATAGAAAGAGGAAGCAAACTACACTTCAACGCCATACCTCTTTTCCTATTTCAATTCAAACAAGAAAAAATTAAAGAGTTACCCTCAAATTTTCATAGACAATTTACATTAGAACTAGAGATATGAATGCATACCAAAAATTACGTTGACCCAAATGAGAAGAATTTTCAACCCATTTTACTAATCCTCCTCCTCTCATCTTGGCTCTGAAAAGTCAATATTTCAAGCTCAAAACATTAAGGTTGTGCCCTTTCTAAAGTACAGCTGTATATTACTAGCAATTGCAACTTGGTGTGCAATAGGTACGTCAAAGAGGTGTGGAAGGTTAATTAGGAAAAAGTTTGGTTTATTTTTTTTCATACATTTGTTTAGTGCATGAGGTCAATTGGTAGGCCATTTTCTAAATTATGTTGTTTGTTTAACAAAGTTCTCAATAGTGAAGTGGTAGCTTCAAATAAACCATGCATCCACTTACAAAGATCCAAACATGACTAAAAAAGCCCTCTAAATTAGGAAGATAATTAAGCTCCATTTCTAACAAAAGAACCATTTCTATCCACTATAGGATATTACTATATTCCTTTTGATATGTAAAACTATTTGAAAAAATCAGCTATGTTACAGTTGTGAAAACTAAAATACAACCACCAGGAATGTTGAAAAATGCATATAACAGAAAAAGGAAGGAAAACACTACTACTACCTACTACAAAATTATGCACTTAGGCTTTCCTTTAAAATTGATAACTGTCTCTTGTTGTGCAGTTTTCACACACACGCCCCACTGAAAGTAGGGACCCTCTTTTGCTCGGATTTTTGATGCTTTGGCCCTTGGATTTTGAGGTTTTGTTGCCTTAAAACATGCTTGAATGATTATCTTATTTGTGCATATGCCCCCTTTCTAGGAAGTACTTTGAAAATATAATGTTTTGAGCTCATTTCAGGCTTTTCACTGCCCTCGAAATTTTCCTGGATTTCACTCAAAGCCTGACAGTTGATGTTTTGCACTATTTTTTAGGGATTCCGGTCCTTTGCGGAATTTTGCATGGATCGGATTTTCCCGAAATTTCATCTCCTTGTTGAATTCCCGGATTTGGGTTTGGTCTGTTGTTTTATGAATGTTGATGGCCTAGTCACTATTTTCTCCTATTGATTGATGAGTCTAATGGTGCTTGGCATTCTCATGATTGCATTTTCGATTTCGATCCTGTGTATGATTATTTTCATTTTGGTTGATCTTGGGGTTTTTCGAGCTTGTGTGATTACCGGCCCTAGGTGAGTTTGTGAGCTTGTTTTCAATTTCATTTAAGTGAAACTCACCTGTGTCTCCTTTGAATAACCCATCCTCGATCTTAATAAGGGTGGCAATTGAAATCTGGGCTTACTCCTCTACGTTCATGGTGAAATTTTAGGGTTGCGACTTTAGAGCTATCACCAATACCGATCAAATTACCCTTAAGTGAATTCTAAGTCTAGATCCATCAATGAATGATTTGAGACAAGTAGCGTTTGAGCCCAATTCCTCAAATTTGTGATCTTTCAATCAATTTGAGTGAAATTGTGTGAGAACGTCGACATCCGGGTTTTCCTTCAGTTTCGGGATTTTTCTGTGTTGGCGGATTTTTTTGATTTTCCTTGACTGCTCCATTTTCCTGAAATCCTGAGTTTTACCTGCTTCACAGATTTCTGCTCTCTCCATATTTTCCCGAAATTCCAATTGTCTCTTCCTTTTCCAAAATTTGTAGACTGTTGTTGTTTTTGTGGAAATCTGTCCTGGGCAAATTTCTCCGAAACTGTGTTGAAAACGATAAATTGTGAGATAACATGAATTATTGGCTGCTAATTGTGCAGTATGTGATTTTTTCATTCTGTTTCTTATTTGATTATGATTGATTAGATGATCATTGGATGATTTTGTACTTATTTCGCTAGAATCCACCTGGCTGGGAATTTTTCGAAGTTCCTCCTAGACTAGTTTTCCCTGGTTAACTTGAAATCCCAAACTATGAAGAGATTATGCATTAATGATATTTCAAGGGGATTTCAATCTTTGTTTGGAATTATGTGAATGATGAATACAATTTGTGATGGGATAATTCTGATCCTCATGTTATAATGGATATTATTGATGGTGGTTTTTGTTTAGTGCAAGTTGAATTTAACAGGGTCGTCAAGGAAGCTCTGTAGGAGATTACTTCGATTGAAGGAGGGTTTAAAGCATTTATTACTTCACCTTTGGCTGACCTGGAGAGTATTTTTCTTAAGATTCCAGATAAATTAGATCAAGACAAGGGCGAAGGGGCTAGTTAATGATCGATTGCATTGGGAGTTGTGCTTCCTATTTATCCGGAGCCTTTTCTATCTTGCTTTTTCATCCTTTTCATGCATTGGATTGTGTTACATTGGGAATCCCAGGCTGACTCAGATGAGTCCCAAGCATTTAATGTTAATTTCTTTGTTCTAGAACTCCTTGGGACAACCTTTTTTGTGGCTAATTATTAATGTAAAATATAATTAGGTTGACATCCCTGGGGGGGTTTCTATAAATATGGCATTTCGCCTCATTTGTAAGGGGTAGTAGAAATCAAAGGACTAGGAGAATTAGATTTAGAAGCAAGTAGGATAGTAAAGCAAAGAATTAGGGTTAGAAGTTAGTCGATTTTGGAGCAAGTGTTGTAACACAAAATATTGGAATTGTTGATGTCATTGAGCGATTCAATACAATTGAAGACATTGTGATTTTTGGTGATCTCTTTGTGTTGACTTATCTTGCATGGTTATTATGATTCTATCTCTTGAAATTGCTCAAGGTTATTAGATGTATGTTAAATTTAAATTTAGATCTGATTTAATGGTGTTTATGATTTGATGCTTGAAGTGTTTGCAGTGATCAATGGTCCATACTTTTTGTAGCTAGCTGAATGTTAGTTGCTTTGCAAAGTTAGCCCATACCTCATATTCATTGTGCTCAGTTTAATTGTGAAGGTTTATTCATCTAAATTGTCTTAGGGTTGTCTTGGATGAATGTTCATGATCTGAAAATCTTTAATACCTTAGAAGATTGCACTGTTCTTGTGAGATTGCAGATTTATCTGGGTTAAGTAGGAATTAGTTTATGAGGGATTGGTCCATTTCAAGTATTTCATCATTTGCATTGTTAGTCTTATAAATATATTTAATCTTAGATATCTTTATGAAACCCTTATCTTTCGCTATTGCTTTATTATCTGGGTTAGGTTTAAGATTGAAGTATCATTACATTGCTAGATCTGATAGATTCAAGATTCAGTCTTTGCTTGTAGTAAGGTCCCATTGTGATTACCAACATTTTCACATTTATCACTGAGTTGTTTATGCATTGTCAAGACTTGACATTAGAGACCTCGAGGTTATCTCTTGAGGCTTGCTGATAGAGATTTACCTTTCAAGAGAGATAGGATATTATATTCTATCCGAGTTGTTGTTGTGCATAAAACACTATCAACAGGTTGATGCTAGAAGGAGGGCTTGAATAAGAAAGTTGGATCGATTTTTGTTTGCCATCTCTCCTGAAAGATTCAAAAGGACTAGATCTACTCTAGGAGAAGAGGAATTTCAAGAGTTACAAGATCGTACCAGGTTAAGAAGGACCAAGAAAGGAGGAGAATCATCATCCACCCAGCCACCTACATCATCTCCATCATCCCCATCTTCATCAAGTTCATCTTCATCTTCATCTGAGGACATTCCCATCCAACAACTTTAGCCGGTCATAAATCAGCCATTATCACCTATACCTTCATGAATGGCTTTCTTGCTGAACAACCCATCTCCCTTATCTTTCAACCACTACAATCTAATGCCTAAAAATCTAAGCTTTTTTGCTCCAAGTTTCACATTAATGATCCCAAAAGGACTGCAAAGGAGCATATTAGGATTTTTAAAACTACCCTTAAAGATAGGGGAGTTAATCATGAGGATGTTGCATGCAGAATTTTCCCATATTCCCTTGGGGATGAGACATTTTGTTGGTATAACCATCTTCCTGCTAGGTCTATCACTACTTGGCTTCAGTTGGAAATTGCATTTTTACAAAAAATTGAGACTCCAATTAGTGGCAATGAGTTACTTCTATAGTTTATTAGAGTCAAGAGGGAGGGAAATGAACCAATAGTGGCTTTCAATAATAGATTTCATAGGGCTTATGCTACGCTGCAATCCCCTTATGTTGTAGACGATGCTTCTGCTAGGGAGCTTTAATATGAGGCTTTGGATAGTTTAACATCTACTTTCATCAAATGGAAAGAAAAACCTCCTGACAGCCTATTTGAAGCTTATGATGTGGCTGTTAAAGTGAGTACGGATTTGAGACAACACTTGTCTGCACCCTTAGCTAACCAAACACCTATGATGAGTTCAGTCCCTCAATTACCCTTGGTTCCACATCCAAGTCATCCCTTGAATCAAGTTCCACCCATGTCCAATTACCCTACAAATATGAACTAGCCTGTATTCTTTTATCAGCAAGCTAATATACCCAATTACTTGTAGAGCTCTGAAATATTTGATCAATCCTTGAACCATGGGTCCCATACTATTTATATGCAGAATTCAGCTAGTATTGTTCCTCCATGAAACAGTGCAGACAAGGAGAGGTTGGATGCGCTCATAGAGCTAGTTGAGAAGCTAAACACTGAAGTCACCTACCTAAGGAACCGGAATAGTCAATCCTAGGGAGCCCAAAGGGGGATTTAGTCCAATTATGATCAAAGCAACAGGGATATGATGCAAGCTCAGGGGTAGGGCTTTGATAGGGCACAACATCTTGATAGAGATTATGGAAGGCAACCACCACTTCTAAATAATGGAGGAGCCTTAACCTCTCTGGATCAGCCAAACCATCAGGAGAAATCTAGTGGAGTTTACCTAGAAAAAGCAGCTCTTTCAGGATGGTGTAGGCTCCATAATACTAATCAACACTTTGAGTTGGACTGCCAAGAATTCCAGACTGCTGTGTCCATTTTCCAGCCAGAAGTCCAACATGTCATCAACAGTTCAAGTGGGCTGGAGATAGTACCATCTAATCCTTATGACATATCAGTTATGGTGGTGAATCATGCCCCATTTCCAAGAGGTGAAGAAAATGGACTAGAAAGAGAACTAGACAAGAGTGTTGAAACAAGGTATGCATACAATGAAGAATCTATAGTTCAACCTTTTGGAAATAATGAAGAGAATGAAAATGGTCCACTAGATGAAGAAGAGTATACAACTAAAGAGGTTCAAGCATTCCATCATGTGCCTAATTAGTATTTCATAAATGAAGGATAGTCTGATGCTGATAAAAGGGGGAGAATTGAAGGAAACAACAATAAACTTGTGGTTAGCTCTGAAGACAACTACTATACCATGTCTATGGAGAAACTAGGAGAGAGTGTGGTGGAAGAGCTCAAAAAATTCAAAGTAAGTCTCTCTTCTCGTGAGTTGTTAAGGGATCCTGCAATTAGGGGTGCAGTACTAAGGTCTCTTGAAAGAGATATGCTTTCTGAACAAGAGAGTGCTTCAAGCCAAGCTGATATAAATACTTTAAAGGAGGTATTTCTATCTAAAACAAGCTTGGGAAATTATGCACTGATAGTTGACCCTTAGGGATGGGAGGCTGAGGAAATCCTCATGTTACATGATATGCCTAAGGAACCTATTCATAAATTTGACAATGTTGAAGCATTGGTAGAATCAACAGAAGAGGTGGAAGAGAAAGTATGGTTGTGAGATCATATAAAGAATGTGCATCAAACTATGAAGAATGAGCTTTCAGATGAGGAGCCTCAATAGATTGTTAATGAATGTCCCATGAAGAAAATTGCAGGAGCTGATATTGTTGATAAAGAAGCTGAGGTTCCTTAGGGTTACATTTACAAACCTAAACCAGTGTCGATAAAAGAATTCAGGGAGTTTTCTTGTTCATCCAATTCTATTTTTTCTCTATTTGATGATGGACTAAATATTGAAAATTCACAAATCTCGTGTATTAATGATGAGATAGTTGATGTGATTCATATGGATGTGTAGGAAAATCCGACTGATGCTCGAAACAACATTGCTGCAGTCATATTTGATGAGCTTGGCCATATTGCAGTATGTGAAGACATGCTTAAAGATCAGTTTGTGGTGCCTCCTGAAAAACATCATGATGAGGAAGTTACTATACATGACAAAGCATTGTCATCATTGACCCTTCACAAAGATATTCAAATAAGTGAAAAGTTCCATGTTTACACTTCTGAACTTGTTCCATTTGATTTTCACCCTGAGTTGTTCATTGAAGACTCTAATTCTGTTTTGCATGTTCTGAATGCAAGAGAGATATTACATAATCAGTTGAGACCTCTTGATGACATAGATATTATCTCTTTACAAGTGCACGATAATGAATACCACATTCAGTTTACAATAGTGCAAAATCAGGTTGTTTCTCTCCTTAATATGAATTCTGAATCTTATCGATTTGATTATGGGAATTTGGGGATGGAAACTTGCATATGGATTAATCATGGTCCTAATGAGTCACCTCAATTGCTGATTATTCCTGATTATGAGGTTGAATTTGAATGCTGCATTTTTGAGGTTTATTTTGCTAAGTATAAAGATGAATTTCCATTCTTGAGGACTATTACCATCACCTTGTTGCTTGTCCATGCATTGATGAATCGTATAGGGGTGGGTATCAGTTCACCTTGTCTGATAATGAGTTGTTATTAGTCTCTTTGTACATACTGCTGATTTGAATAAATGCAACTTTCTCTACTTTTCTTTTGCTTTAGTCTGTTTTTGTTTTCTTTAGGATAGATTGCTTTAGAATTAGTTTTCTTTGGTTAGTTTAGGTTTTCTTTGGGTTTCGGTTTGGTTGTTGCTTTGCTTCTCTGGCTTTGGTTTTCAATTTTTTGATTAGGAAAGTGTCTTTCCTGCACAATAATTATATTCTTATCAGGGATTGTTCTAAGTATTTCATTGATGAACTTAATAATGTGTCTTGAATGGATGGTTGAGATCTTTTGTTAGTGTCAAGTGGTCTAAATGTTTGATTTCAAGAGGATGGATCATTGGTTTGATTTGAACCTGAAGTATTTTGAAATTTAATATCTTTCATACATCTTAGGAATCCTCAGGTTGCACTAGGGTCTTTGTGAGGTCATGGTAGGTGAAAAATCTTATTTCTGCTTCACTGCCACTGTGGTTCTCAGCCCTGAGTGTGAACTTCATTGTTCACAAGTTGAAATGAAAAAGTGAAGAGAAAAGAAATATGAAAAGGAAGAAAAAGAGAAAATATTGAAAATAAAAAGTATGAATTCAACTTATCAGGAGTATCTGAATATCTCTACTAGGGCTATGGACGCCTGGCTGGCAGTAGAGCTATGCTTGGGAGAGTCACAATGATACCCTCATTAGGGCTATGGATGCCTGACTAGAAGCGAGGCTTTATCTAGGTTGCTTTTGAAGTTAGAATCTTTACATAGCCTAACTTGATTGAACTTGGCTTCTATAGTAGCTCAAGGGAGGAAATGAAATCATGTGCACACACTTGGATTTTCAGTTTATGGAATGTTTAGTCTACCTTTGGTTGTGATTCTGTAATCTTTGCATTTTGATTTGTTTTCCTAATAGGGAGATCAAAACCAGAGATTCTGGGTTCTTGATTCCTATTCGTCATCAAATGCTCTGGAGCATTTCTAGCAAAGTCACCATTTGTTGTGCAGTTTTTGCACACACACCCCACTGAAAGTAGGGACCCTCTTTTGCTCAGACTTTTTATGCTTTGGCCCTTGGATTTTGAGGTTTTGTTGCCTTAACACATGCTTGAATGATTATCTTACTTGTGCATATGCCCCCTTTCTACGAAGTATTTTGAAAATATAATGTTTTGAGCTCATTTTGGGTTTTTCACTGCTCTCAGGATTTTTTGCCCCATTCGGATTTTCCCGGATTTCACTCAAAGCTCGACTGCTGATGTTTTGCACTATTTTTCAAAGATTTTGGTCCTTTGCGGAATTCCGCATGGATCGGATTTTCCTGAAATTCCGTCTCCTTATCGAATTCTTGGATTTGGGTTTGGTCTATTGTTTTATGAATGTTGATGGCCCAGTCACTATTTTCTCTTGTTGATTGATGAGTCTAATGGTGCCTGGCATTCTCATGATTGCATTTTCGAGCTTGATCCTATGTATGATTATTTTTTGTTTTGGTTGATCTTGGGGTTTTTCGAGCTTGTGTGATTGTCGGCCCTGGGTGAGTTTGTGAGCTTGTTTTCAATGTTATTTAAGCGAAAATCAATTGTCTCCTTTGAATAACCCATCCTTGAGCTTAATAGGGGTGGAAATCGAAATATGGGCTTACTCCCCTACATTCATGGTGAAATTTTAGGGTTGCGACTTTAGAGCTATCACCAATACCGATCAAATTACCCTTGAGTGAATTCTGAGTCTGGATCCATTAATGAATGATTTGAGACAAGTAACATTTGAGCCCAATTCCTCAAATTTGTGATCTTTCGATCAATTTGAGTGAAATTGTGTGAGAACGTTGACATTCGGGTTTTCCTTCAGTTTTGGGATTTTCCTATGTTGGCGAATTTTTCTAATTTTCCTTGACCACTCCATTTTTGTGAAATCCAGAGTTTTACCTGCTTCATAGATTTCCGCTCCCTCCATATTTTCCCGAAATTCCCATTGTCTCTTCATTTTCCAGAATTTGTAGACTGTTGTTGTTTTTGTGGAAATCTATCCTAGGCGGATTTCTTTGAAACTGTGTTGAAAATGATAAATTGTGAGATAGCATTAATTATTGGCTACTAATTGTGCATTATGTGATTTTTTCATACTATTTCTTATCTGATTATGATTGATTAGATGATCATTGGATGATTTTGTGCTTATTTCGCTAGAACCCGCTTGGCTGGGAATTTTCTGAAGTTCCTCCCAAACTAGTTTTCCTCGGTTAGCTTGAAATCCTGAACTATGAAGAGATTATGCATTAATGATATTTCAAGGGGATTTCGATCTTTGTTTGGAATTATGTGAATGATGAATATATTATTTGTGATGGGATAATTCTGATCCTCATGTTATAATGAATATTATTGATGGTGGTTTTTGTTGAGTGCAGGCTAAATTTAATAGGGTCATCAAGGAAGCGCTAGAGGAGATTACTTCGATTGAAGGAGGGTTTAAAGAATTTATTACTTCACCTTTGGCCAACCTAGAGAGTTTTTTTCTTAAGATTCCAGATAAATTAGATCAAGACAAGGGCGAAGAGGCTAGTTAATGATCGATTGCATTGGGAGTTGTGCTTCCTATTTATCCAGAGCCTTTTCTATCTTGCTTTTTCGTCCTTCGCATGCATTGGATTGTGTTACATTGGGAATCCCAGGCCGACT
>VDFB02042735.1:0-75000 GCA_007258455.2 Sequoia sempervirens
ATTACTTCATGTTGATCAGGGGTCTATAATTAACTAGGTCGACATAAGATGGACCTAAATTCAAATTATACATGAAATGTGTAATGAGTATTGTCCTATAAAAAAAATATTGCCACCAAATGAACATGATGTCATTTGCTTCCACAAGAATCTTAACCTAGACCTATTTTAGTACCCCACA
The DNA here is from genome assembly GCA_007258455.2 of Sequoia sempervirens. Classification (NCBI taxonomy): domain Eukaryota; kingdom Viridiplantae; phylum Streptophyta; class Pinopsida; order Cupressales; family Cupressaceae; genus Sequoia; species Sequoia sempervirens. The sequence goes on from VDFB02042735.1 coordinate 182, forward strand.
CTATCTTTATATGACACATGCTACTAACCATTGTTGCATAGTTCCAAAACACCAACTTGTTATCTAATAAGCACATTTAACCTTTTATCACTTCAATTTTTGTGCATGTTGAACATAACTTCTAAAAACTCTGGAATAAGATAGAATAGATGTAGACATACTCTCCTTTCAAACTATAAATTATAAAAACTCCAATCTAGAAGGGAATACAAAACATGACTATAATGCTAGAGAAATCTATTTGGCCTAAGTAACATATCTACAAAATTTTGGATCAGACTTTTGGATCACTTTTATCAACATGAATAGAGGTAAGAATGAAATTTCAAGCATATTATATGAATTCAAATTCGTTGTTCTCAAAATGCATTGATAATGATAATTCAAGTACTATTACATTCACTATTCATCTAGCATTACACCTCTTTAGACATCATTCCTTTGACATCAATGACAACTTGTGCTCAACAATTTGGGAAATAAATAGAGAAAGGAATAGGAGGAAAATTCAAGAAAAACATTTGAATGAAAAGACCTTCCTAAAAGTAGGAATTTATGGTATTGTAAATTATCAATAATAATTATCTAAACCACTCCACCAAGAAAAAAAATAAAAATATATTAGATAATGATTTTCTCAAAACTTGATAATCTCTCACTTTCCCTTCTTTTTTCAAGGGGATGGAAGAGTTAATTTGAATTCTAACCGAAGACTTAGATTGAAAAGGGATTTGCAATTGGAAGCATCAATAAAGATGAAATACGATAGTTCGTCAAGATACAACTTAGAATACTCTTAATCAAGATATTTCATGCATGGTCATAATGTGAGACTAGTGGGAGTTGGAACAAAAAAATTATCTATAGCTCAAATAATGATTTAAAATTTGAATCCTTAGTACTTGTATTATATGTATGTTTCTTGTATGGATGCAAGTGCATCGAAATTGAGAGAATTGATAATGTTTGTGAATAAAATATACAAGGAGGGTTCAATAAACTAGAAGATAAATGGTATACTATTAGTAATTATTTTTCTCCTAAATACATTATTTGACTTCTTCATCTAACACATTCATGAGAAAATTAATCAAGAGATATATTTCCTAACCAATTATGTTATATATAGAAAAGATGATATAATCATTAATGGTGATGCAAGGTTTTGAGTATCATTTAATTCCACCTCTAATACATAAGCCCATTTCTAATTCCTATGTAATAAAATATCTTACTTGTAACATAAGATGGAAATTATCACTTAAAATAAATCTATTAAAGATATTGAATGTTTATAAAATATCAAGCAATAAAGCACAAAGAATGTGTGGTCCATTTTAGTACTTATCTTGGTAATTATAGCACTTCTTTTCATAATGTAGTTGTATAGTTTCTTGTAGCTTCCAACAACCTTAAAGTATTCATTTATATATAAGCATTTCTATTACAACAAGAAATAGGTAACTATGAAAACAAATGTGGGATTATTGGAAGAGAGAGGTCAATTTCCTTCTTTAGAGGGACCTTAGAAATGCTTATAATGTAGGGTGATTAATTTTTAACAACAAAAGAATTTTCAAGACATTAAAAATATATATACACATAAAATATTTAAAATTTTAAGAGAAATATTTAAAATTTTAAGAAGAATATATAAATTATTTAACACAATAGAAAAACAAATACTTATCTAACTAAAATGGGGAAGATATGAAAGACCTTGCATTTTCTTTTTTTAAAAACATAAATTAATTTCAATAATAAACACATAAAACCATATAACAAGCCAGAATATTAAATCTCAAAAGCAAAATATCAAATCAATAGAAAAAACAACAGAAAAATGGGGAATAAAGAAGGCTGATCAATATAACAAAGAATGGCGTAGAAATTGAAGAATGCAAATTGGTCTTACACGGGTTAGAACAGTCTAAACAGCCGGCGAAGGCCTTCGAATTCGTTATAAATTCCATGTCTCCTCTCCTCTTAACTGCAACACTTTTCTTCAGAGCATATAAGAAAATGGCGAAGAAAGTTTTGTGCGTAGTGTTAATGATAGCATTGGCAATGTGCATTTTATGTATAGCAGTAACCGCTGGTGATATCTGCGATAATGAACAGTGCCAAAGTGATGGTGATTGTGCCCAATTCGACACCCCTGGTTTTACCTTTGCATGCTGCGGAGTCGGAAAATGTGGCTCTGGAACCGGATTTTGCTGTATTTATGAATGATTTTAGTCCCATACAGAACTGTTTCTCTCTCTTGCATCTTGTTGATCTCTCTACAGAGAAACGCTTGATTATGTTATCTTCAAATAAAAAGTAAGTTAATATGCTTTGCCAGTCTTTGGACGTGTTTAAGTTATTTATTTGTTTTTTTGTTTATTATTATAAGGAAATAAAATCCCCAACTTGGTGTGCATAACAAGAATGGCATGGACATCAAGTAAGGGTTGGAATATCCCTGCAAGATGGTGTCTAAACATTACTAACGAGAATAGAGAAAAGCTACTGAAATTGGCATTAAAAAATTAATAATAAAAATCAGATATTATTTGCCTAGAATAGAGGCTGAGAACATCAACAAGGTCTCTATTTGGATTAATATGTTATATGAAATCTTTAATTTTTTAGTCAATATACTAATATATTATAACTATGAGCGGGAGTTGAGTATTTTTGAAAGGTAATTCAAACAAAAAAATTCTATATCACATTGAAAATATTGAATTTGTTAGCATTTATATGATAATAAGTGAATCAACAATATTTGAAGATATGCTGATAAAAAATAACTAATTAATGTATCTATTTATATTATTTTCAAACTAATTTAAGATATTGATCAAAACATCATATCCCTTATACATTCGTTTATCATATAATTTCATGATCCACACAAAATGTACATTGAAATGAATAAACTCACATGATCAACATAATTACATTAGATTAACACTTATAGAAGGAAATAACATCAATTTTGATTAATTTAAAAAGGGGTTATGAAGGCCCCCACCTAATGCAAATAAAATAGGTCTAATAGAACTAGGTTATATAAGATATAGAACTTGCATTGACTTTGAAAAAATAAACGAACAATGCAAATTAATTGTCACTTTAGACTGTATGAAAGTCCTTAATACTTACAACTTCTTGCTTGAATCTTATAAAATGCATCTTCCCGAAAAAGAAGATAGTTTATATTTTCCACTTGTAATTGTGGTTGACCCATTATAGTCTTTCCTTTGTGGTTTTCATGAGGTTTGGAAGGTTGAAACTACTTGTTGATATTTTTATTTTTGTGTTGAAAACATCCATATTGGAACTATTTATGTTTTAGAAGCTAAACAACATAAACATAGGAAAAGAAAAAAAGGTTTCTCAATACGTTAATAAATAAATAAAAAAGTGTATATTGATATAGAATTCAATGATATCATGAGCACATTTATTGAAGGTCAATAGTTAATAGACAAAGTGGATAGATAAAACTTCGGGTAATTCACATGTGCTTCATTCCCAAAATACTAATATAGTAGGTATATTAATTTTTTTTTTTATCAAGGGATCAATATCAATATACTTCAAATGAATTTTCTAAAAATAGGCTTATAAATAAAGGAGAACACTTATATTTGACAATGGTAGGCCTAATAATGGAATAAATGTTAATGTAATACATTAGATAACACCATATATACTACACACTAGATATCTAGGTATAAAATTATGTCCAACTCCATATGTAAGAAATTCAAGAAGAAATTTGCACCAAATTTCTCTAACTTCCTCCAATGAATAGAATAGGAACTAGATACTGAATCCCATGACATTGATGTCACTACTTTATCAGTGAATGAACGTAGAGAAAGAGAACTAGATCAAGAAATTGACCTACTAGATCGTATCCATCAAAGGTAATAAGAATTGATGGAGGAATTGAAAGGGAACCACCATAGCTTTCCTTGAATGGAAATTTTATATATTAAAATAAAAATATTGCTCAAAATAAAATTAGATATTAGAATAATGCATAAAATGTTACAAATTGGCATTCACACAATATGGAACACAATCATCAAACTCTATATCAACACTACCATCAACTACAACAAAATGTAAGACAAAACATATGACTTGAACCAAAAATATATTCTTAAATGTTTGACCAAGTAAGGTAGCCATTCATACTAGAAGGTTATATGAAATTTTAATTTTATTCCCTTATTATATCCTAATCCAATTGTAGATAATTTTATAGGAAAGTTTCCATAATTATAGGGAAACAATACTATCCCAAAGATAACTTAAGGCATTTCATCAATGTATAAAAATAATCTTAAATAGAGGATGAATATTTTATGATAAAATATTTATGTAGTCATTAGAAGAATGCACAAAGGAATTTTATATCATCATTATAGGTAGCAACATATATAAGTAATCACAATTGGAGAGAGGACATAAATATAGAATGTTATGCTTATAAGGATATTTTATCTATGGTGAGAATACTAGAATGATGGGTGAATTAAAAATTTGGGAAAGTCACATGTGCTTGATTTAAAAAATACTAGATTAGTAGGCACATTAAGTAGAGAAAATGTATTAATGGATGAATATCAAAATACCTAAAATAACTTTGCTAGTAATAGGGTTAGTGAAAAAATCCATGATTGAGATCCCACAAGCCCTGGATGATATTTTAAAGAGAAACCTATCACACACAAATGAGAAATTACACAGCAAAATATGTGAAATAATAATGATTATTGATTACTAAATCGATTACTGAATGAACACAATAAAGGATTGAATATTCTTATGTAGACTCAGGTGAACTCAGCATGAGATCCTGAATGATGGAGTTCTAACTGAGACAGGCGTGAGATAACAGAATGCATGAATCAGTTAAGTGTCATTATCTTGTATGCAACACAATGTAAAGCACTTGACTAACTAAAATGCATAATTAAATCAATAACACTCGCAATCATAACTAGATGACCTTTTCCTAAGTTTTCATTAAGCACTAGAGTAAATATTAATTAATTTACTCCAACACCCCTCCTAAATGAAAGCTAAGGAGAAGCAAAAACTGATGAAGGAAAAGAAAAAGAAGATATGAACTCCCTACATAATGAGAGAGCTCCCATGCCAATGATGAATGTTTGAAGATAGAATATGATCCACTACATACAAACAACATTTCTCCCCTTAGGAAGAAAAGGATCCATTGATGATTGGAGAAGCCAAACCAAAAGAATAGATGATTTTGGAATCCAAATCAGGATGATGTGTGCCTCTAAAACTACTCATGTGTCCACATGTTAGAAAGAGATGATGTCGATCCAAGATCTTTTGAAGATTGATAGAGAACAAATTGCAAAGGCGGTGAAGATGGTGGGCCAACAATGGTGATGTGGTTGTCAACAAAGAGGAAAGGAGAAAATCCAAGTGGAAAAACTCCTAACAATTTATTCAAACTAAAGAAGAAATCTTGATGCAACTACTAAAGAACTACAAAGATTCCCTCCAGTTGAGATGATGCCATTGTTTATCTAATGCTCAATATTGTCCTCCTAGAAGAAAACTGTAGAAGCTCATGTAGTCAAGAACCTTGCTAGATAGAAACTCTGATGTTGAAATTTCAGTCCATTCTCCAAGTCACCATATCCTTTAGAAAGACATGTAGCGGTGGGATTCTAGTTTGTTGTTAGCGGTCGGTCACATTCATTAAGTCGCCAGTCAAGGGCAAGCTAATTTACAGCCCACCATGAAACAAAGTCCAGCAGCTTGCCTTCCCTGCCGCTCACGCAGTCGGCGTTTACTTTAAACTCCAGTGACCTAATGGCTGACGCAGAATCCAGGAAATTCCGCAGTTTTTTTGGGAGCCCATTTTATTAATATTCCCCAGGGCTAAATTCCAATTTACAGGTCCAGCTAACATAGCTTTCACATTCTGGCTGAGTCAATCGGCTGACTCTGAATGTTATGCCATGTTCTCCTGTTCATTGAGCTTACTCACCCACTACCCACTACCATGTTTCAACCTCCTGATTCCTTTGCTTTGCTGTTAATAAAAAAATTCATGGGTGTTATCTGGCTGTGTGAATAATCAAGCATTCAAAGGAAATTTCCAGTCAAGGATACCACGAAGGATCCATTGAATTTCCCCTACATTCTCGATCTGCGCCAGCCCACTTCTACTTACCGCTTCTATATATTGAGATCTACCCGCCTCGTAGTACTCCATCCAAGCTTCCAAGCATCCAAGCACTCCAAAGCTTAGTAATTCCACAGTTATATTGAGATCTACCCACCTTGTATTACTCCATCCAAGCTTCCAAGCATACAAGCACTCCAAAGCTTAGTAATTCCACAGTTCCCCTGTTTCAATCCGGGCTTTCGTGTGAGGTTCATTAATGGAGTCACAGATGTAAACGTTGGTGACCCTGTACTATCTGTTTGTTTGCTGTGGCACATCAAGGATTCTGGAGAACGATGCCCTGTTTGTCGCCCCACAAAACCCATCCGCCTTCGATCCCAACCTCAACCTGGTTATGGCTAATGGAGGCTCCCCTACCCCGAATTCCAAAACTGGATTGCCCTGTGACGAGGCACCTGAGATGAAGTACTTTAAAAGTAGGCTAAAGCTTATTTTTCATAGCAATTCACTTTTATATAAAAAAGTAGATATTTTGGAGAATAAAGGTATTTTTTAAAGAAATTCAGATCAATACATCCACAATTATGTTATGCGTACAATGAGGTTATGACGGTAATGAATTTGCATATACTTCATAAGGTGACATATACAATAGAATTCTAAGCATTGATTCTTAATCTTGCATCATGTTTGGTTTGAGAGAATGTTCAACTAATTTCGCAGTTCATGTTGCTTATGTCAAAATTTTTTAATATTTATATGCAGGTTTATTTCAATAATGTTTGGAGCATGATAAGGTTATGATGACAATAAATCTATCATCGTTGAGTTTAAAATAGGTATTGAATATTTTTTTCTTAGCAATTTACTTGTTTATAAATTTAGGTTTTTTGAAGAATAAAGTTACTGTGGATAGGAAATTGAGATCAATAGTTATAAATTTTGTGATGGTCACATATAATTCATAAGGTGACATCTACGATATAATTCTAAGTAGTGATTCTTAATCTTGCATCATATTTGGTTTGAGAGAATGTTTGGTTAACTTTGTAGTTCATGTTGATTATGCTCAATAAATTTTCAATATTTATATGCAGGTCTATTGAACATAAGTATGAAGTATGATGAGGTTATGATGATAATAAATCCACCATTATTGAGTTTAAAAAAGATCTCGAAGATTATTTTTCTTAACAATTTTATGGTACTTGCTTAACAATTTTGAGGTCTATTTATGATCTATCTCATTCAATGAGGAGGAGTAAAATCTATAAGGAAAATGATAGGGATCACATTAGGGTTGTAGAGATGAGAAGGATATGTAGCTATAGAGAGGGATAGGCTAATATGATATCTATAGGATAGAAATTCCCTAGGGGCACATTTTTGGATATACGTGTATGCTTTTTAGAGCGGATTTATTGAAGACTACATTGATGTATTTGTACATGAGGGCATGGAAAATATGATATGGACATTGTTAGTTATATTGATGATGGATGAGATGTTTTATATGTATGCTAACAATACACATGGTATGTAGCTAGATTGCTTAGATTTGGATGCTCATAGGTATAAATGTTCATAAATATCTAGTGTACAAGTACATGAATCTCATTTGTATGTATGTGAATCTAATGTGTATGTATGCATGTTCATGAATCTTGTGTATATGTATGAAAATTAATCTTGAAATGTATGTATGTATGCTCATTAATCTCATGTGTATGTATGTTCATGTGTATATGTTCATGTCTATTTGTATGTATGTAATCTCATGAGTATGTGTATGTGTATCTATGTATGTTCATTAATCTCATGTGTATGTGTATGTATGTACATATGTTCATTAATCTCATGTATATGTTCATGAATCTCATGTATATGGATGTATGTTCATGAATCTCATGTGTTTTTTTGTTCATGTGTATGTTCATAAGGCTATTAAGAGACTATACTAGAATATAACACCTAAATTATCGAGTGACTTGGGGAATGAACAAAGTCCTTCTCTAGTGTTTAACCACCCACCTTAACATGTTGGCATAGCCAATTTTGGTCTAGGATGCACATGAAACAAAAAATATGCTTCTTTCCAAATCTGCATTGCACTCCATTGATAGTTTTTCCAAGCATGCATTCTAAGTTGGCATGGTCAAATAGTGTTGAGTTTACTATTACCTAATTTTGCTTTCATCTCAATCAGGTAGATCTGGAACATCATTTGTGCAATTAAAGAAGAAAGGTATGCATAAAACTTCTGCTAAAGTTTTCATCATTACACAAAAGAAATGCTATCAAATGAGTTTCAATTTTATTATGCAAATGTTTTTACAAAAGAGAAGATTACACAACTTTGTATAAAATTGTTATTTTATTCATTTTACAAAAGTACGGTGTCCACACAACCCATGGGAATGACTTCATCTCACGTGCCTCGTCACAGGGCAATCCAGTTTTGGAATTCGGGGTAGGGGAGCCTCCATTAGCCATAACCAGGTTGAGATTGGGATCGAAGGCGGATGGGTTTTGTGGGGCGACAAACAGGGCATCGTTCTCCAGAATCCTTGATGCGCCACAGCAAACAAACAGACAGTACAGGGTCACCAACGTTTTCATCTGTGACTCCATTGATGAACCTCACACGAAAGCCCGAATTGAAACAGGGGAACTGTGGAATTACTAAGCTTTGGAGTGCTTGGATGCTTGGAAGCTTGGATGGAGTACTACAAGGTGGGTAGATCTCAATATAACTGTGGAATTACTAAGCTTTGGAGTGCTTGGATGCTTGGAAGCTTGGATGGAGTACTACGAGGCGGGTAGATCTCAATATATAGAAGCGGTAAGTAGAAGTGGGCTGGCGCAGATCGAGAATGTAGGGGAAATTCAATGGATCCTTCGTGGTTTCCTTGACTGGAAATTTCCTTTGAATGCTTGATTATTCACACGGCCAGATAACACCCATGAATATTTTTATTAACAGCAAAGCAAAGGAATCAGGAGGTTGAAACATGGTAGTGGGTAGTAGGTGAGTAAGCTCAATGAACAGGAGAACACGGCATAACATTCAGAGTCAGCCGATTGACTCAGACCAAAATGTGAAAGCTATGTTAGCTGGACCTGTAAATTGGAATTTAGCCCTGGGGAATATTAATAAAATGGGCTCCCAAAAAAACCGCGGAATTGCCTGGATTCTGCGTCAACCATTAGGTCACTGAAGTTTAAAGTAAACGCCGACTGCGTGAGCGGCAGGGAAGGCAAGCTGCTGGACTTTGTTTCATGGTGGGCTGTAAATTAGCTTGCCCTTGACTGGCGACTTAATGAATGCGACCTACCGCTAACGTCAAACAAGAATCCCACCGCTACATGTCTTTCAATAGGATATGGTGACTTGGAGAATGGACCGAAATTTCAACACTGATCTCTGCTACTTTAAATATATCGTTTGATTGTACAATCATGACTTAAATTTCTTGTCATTTATCATTGCGGACTGACAAATTAAATGAAAACCCTAATAAGAAATAAAGTAAACCCCAAGGAAAACTAAAGATTTGAAAAATGTTGAATTAAACTCCACAATCACGAACAAAACTGCAATTCAAACATGGCAGCTGAAGTGACGTCACCCATAAGATAAGATGTATAGAGAGAGCTAGCAAAGAACTTACCTGGTTATGCTAAGATGCTTTGCCAATCTTTTCAAGTTGATGATACATATTCAGAATATGAAATTAAAATCCCAAGACAAATCTCAATTTGCACTCTGGTATCTACCTAGACATGAAAATTCAGATGAGAATTTCCTTAAAGAGATCAAAACCTGTAGGGAATGCTGACAAAACAGGCGTTCGTGTTCATGTACCATATAAGAGAAGGACATGGGGTAAATAAATTTTTTGATTGCTTATGGAAAATATGCTTGGGCGAGAAGAAACCATCCAAATAATGAAACTCCGGTGTAAGCAATGGAAAATCTTCAAATAGATCGGAAGATAAAAGGGATGGAGAGGGCAGAAAGAAGTTAGACGACAAGGGAGAAAACAAACCGATCAGAGTAGTTGGAGAAGCTGTGGAAATGTTGAGCGTGAATTTCTCCGATTCTTGTTCTAGCGAAGAGAACGAGGGGATACGCTAAATTTTTTAGCAAGAGGGCTGCAAGAGGCCTCGACGGCCATGCCTGCCATTCCGTAATAATCGCTACGATTTCGTTCGGAAACAGACGCTCGTAATACCCATTCGTGGCCACAAAAAAAACAAATGGAAAAATTAAAATTTGTATTTAACACGAATTTTACTCATTGCATGTTTATTTTAAAAATAAATATTTTTTCAACCAAAATAAATACTCATTTTTAATTTGTCATCAAAAGTAATTATTAATAATCAATAAAGTAATATTATGGACTATCAATGCAGTGAGAACATCTGAAACATGCAATGAGTAAAATAGATTCGGCTATCACTATCAATACAGTGAGAATAGATTCGGCTATCACTAACAATGCAGTGAGAACGTCTGAAACATCTAACTGGAGACTTAAAGCCCTACTAGAAAGGATACTGACAATTCTTGATTATTTTGATTGTTTTACTATTAATCATGTATATAGGGAGGCAAATTTGGAAGCAGATGAGTTATCGAAGTTTGTAGCGGAATGTAAAGAGGTGAGGTGGTGGCAGTAAAGCTATGTTAGATGATCAAGGTTCTTTGTTATTGGGGCCATTTTTGCAAGAGACAGTTTGTTCCTTTGGCCACAACACTGGTTGGGACTTAATTATGTCTACTAGAGCTCTTTCAGATGTTTATATCTTGCCAAGAACAGTTGTTGTTTTGGTTTGGAGTATGAGCTTATAATGATTATCTTGTAATATAAGATGTAAGATCCTTTGATAGTAGATATATTAATAAAATTTGGCTTTGCCTCTTGCTGATAAAAAAAAAATATTATGGACTAAGTGCTAAGAAATGTCATATACCATTATAATAACAGTATATATTATAAATATTGCATGTTTACTTTTAAATATATATATATATATATATATATATATATATATATATATATATATATGTTCCAAATAAATATTATGAACCGATAAGTATTATAAAGAATCTATGAGTGAATTTTGAAGTTTCTTAGTAATTATTTAAAAATAAATTATTTATTAAAACACTTATCTAAACTTTTATGAGAGAAAATAAATAAACAAATTAAGATATTTATTTTATTTCTTTAAACTTAGAAGATATGTAAAAGTATATATATTAAATTTCATTTAAATAATAAAAAAAGACACCAGCTCACGGCCAAAAATTCATGCAATTAATTTTTCACGCGGTGAATTGTCATAAATTAATTTTTTTCCTCACCTTGCATTTTCTTTATTTAAAAACATATATTAATTTCAATGATAAACACATTAAAACATATAACAAGCCAGAATATTAAATCTCAAAATCAAAATATCAAATCAATAGATAAAACAACACTAAAATGGGGAATAAAGTACGCTGATCAATATAACAAAGAATGGCATAGAAATTGAAGAATGCAAATTGGTCTTATATGCCTTGCCAGTCTTGGACGTGTTAAGTTTTTATTTTTATAAATTTATTTGTTTATTTTTATTAGGGAATAAAACCCATTTAGCTCGGGTTAAAGACATTCCATCAACAATCGTCTGCTTTTTCTCACGCACGCTAGCGTTTTCTCCTGCAATTTCCATCCTTAGGATAGAAAGTAAATCAATGGGGACTTTCCACAAAAATATAGCTAATTAATGTATTTATTGATATTATTTACAAACTAATTTAAGATATCGATTAAAATACCATGTCTTTTACACATCATTTATCATATAATTTTATGACCCACAAAATGTACATTCAAATGAAATTTATGTGATCATCGTAATTACATTAACACATACAAAAAGAAACAATGTCAAATTTGATTAATTTAGAAAGGTGTGATGAAGACCCCCACTAATACAAGTAACATAGGCCTTGTACAACTATACCATATAAGATATAGAGCCTGCATAGAAATAGAAACAAAACAAAAAAAATGCAAACTAATAGCCACTATGGATTGCCTTAAGTTTCTTAATACTTCTTATCACATTTTCCTTCACTATCATTAAATTCCTCTTCTTTGAAATGGAGGTAGTGTAGATTTTTTCCATTTACAATTGTGGCTGACCCATAGTAGTCTTTCTTTTTTGGTTTTCATGAGGTGTGGATGGTTCAAACTATTTATTGATATTTTTTCATCTTTGAGTGAAAAATCATAATATTAAAATTTTGATCAAAGTTATGTTCATTCAATATTGTCCCCAATTCTTGGAGAATACATTTATAGATAATATAATTTAGGAGTTTAATCTAAATTTTTTATCATATTTATGTATGAAGATTTTGATTTTTTGAAAAATTTATACCTATTTAAAGGAGTAGATACATCCTTAGATAAAAATATATCAACATCTTTTACAAAAAATTTAACATTAAAAAATATTGTGCTCTATGTGTAAGTAGTCATATATTATTTTTAAACATCAAACTATTCAATAGTTAAGGGCAATTATTGAAAAAATAAGAGAATTATTTATCATGTTACTAAAATGTAAATGAGTTGTAAGACTATTTTTAGTAGTTGACCATTGAACAATTAAGTAGATCTAGTGATTCTCTATTTACAAATTTTGCTAATCAAAATTTTCATGTAAACGCCTTGAAGAAACCATTATAAAGAATGAAAGAAACACTTTTTAGCTATGTAAAAGTAGAAAAATTATAGATCCATTTTTTCCATAGAAGCTACAAAAAATAAAGAAGAACACTCTCCAAAATACTTCACACCAAACCCTTGCACACCATCTTGTAGCACACTAAAAACTAAACCAAACTATTTCATTCAACACAATGGTAATCTCTACATAAGATTACACCATAGTGAACCTATAACTCCCATCCTTGGTCCACCTAGAAACCCTCAAACATCCCTTTCTTGAGCCACCTTCTCCATAGGTTGGACAGCTTTTGAAGAACAACAAAAATGCATTAGCAAATACCATGAATGAATGAATGGAAAAGCTAGATTTTTCCCTTAAGTAGTTCACATTTAAAATAAAAATTTGGGCACCAAGACTTCATTCCAAAATTAGGGAAATAATTTTGTAACTCCTCTTTCCCAAATTAATTCCAAAAATTTACCATTTCCCATTATCATTGGTTTTTGGCAACTATTGTCATAAGCAATAATTTCTTAAGTTTTTGCTCCATTAATACCCATGCCCAAGATGGATGATAAATAAAATATAATATTTATTTGATGATTAAATATTTCTTATTTAATCAAATCACCAAATAAAAATATTAATCTCCTGTTCAAACCAACGGTCCTAATTTACTATTTTTGGGCAACCACACATACTAGAAAATAAAAACTACTATTTTTAGAAAAATACTATTTTTAGAAAAATGGGACATGACAAGTCCTCCCTTCCGAAAATTTCTTGTCCTCTAGAAATTAAAAATGTCCATCTCCAAAATCATGTAACCAACTTGATAAATCATACCAAATTGCACACCAAGCCTTGATCTTATATTTGTATGAAGTTGCTTCTTCCCCCTTAAGAATACTGAAAAATCTCTGAGAACTATCCTTATGTTGTATAATTTCTTGACAAAAATATTTAACATGCAACATCATATCCCATATTACTTGTGTATTTATAGCATTCTTAGCATCTTATTCAATTAATAACCTCTCCCTTTCAATCTTTCTCCAAAACTGTGTCTCTACACAGTCACCAAGAAAGATAAAACAAAAGTCCTTGCAACCTTTGATATAGATATGATTTATCCAACACAATGGAGTATGAGGTAAAAATAATAATCCTCCAAAATAATTAATACATTTAAAAACAATTACCCCTTTTATCTTGGAATTGTGTGGATACTACTTGCAAGAATCAACACTCATTCTTTCAAATTTTATCTCAGCTTGATGGATGTTGTATGCAACTTCAAAATCTAATATATAGTAAAAATAGTATAGCTAAGGGATATATATTAACATCATAAAATATCAATACATACTCCTCCAAAATCATAGTTTTAACCTTACAAGTTGTTTGGGTCTCTAGCTAGTGATGCATTGTCATTAGGAAACTTGCACTAGCCCTTAGAACTGAAACAAATGATGATGATAAAAATATTTTTTTATACTAAATTAAATTGTTATAACTAGAAATACATCCTTCACAACAGGAGATGCATAACTTTTTAATAATTACTTCTTTTAACTCCCAAGCACCCAAATGTGCATTGCAATAATGCACAATGAAAGACCCATATTTTACCTCAACTTGGGAGATGTGACCTTGAGATTCATGTGAAGATTTATAATACAAAAAGTATAATAGAGGAGTGGAAAAAAAAATCATGCAATAGAAAATGTAAAACACAATTATGCCAAGACAAAATTTGCAAGCAACAACCCATCTAAACATAAGTTGATATTCTTCCTGATACTATCTACAAGTATAAAATTATCAATCCATTTATGTGTCTCATCAATATAAATATTTTTCCAAGTAATACTATAAATTTTCATGTTCACCCATGCAAGAAACATGCTATAATTCCCAATAAATATAAATCACATCAAATAATCACAGGAACTCCAAATCACATAATATTGCTAAGATTTTTCTGCTCCAAACTAAAAGACTAAAACCATAACTTTTGAAACTAATATGGATGGTGAAATAACAATATGAAATGATATTTTTGGACTCTGTTGTCTCTTTGTGCTGTCGTTTCCTTTTTGGGACAGCTGTCTATTTGTTTGGACTTATTCTGCTCTATCTTTTGTTGTTTAAACTTGGTGGTTTCAGGTCCCTGTAAAACCTATTTTTTCCTTTTCAAAAACAATATGAAATGATATAAAATATTATAAAATTGATCTACAAGGGTATGTGCAGGATCATCATGGAAAAAACATGCCCTTAAGTGGCAAAAAATTAAGAAAAATCGGAGTTAGGCAACTTGACGTAAAAATTTGAATAAGTTCACTATATTATTTCAAAAATATTTAAGAATAGAATCCATAGAAAATTTAATGTAGTTTCTAAACTACTAGGCTTTCTTTTAAAAATAAAATATCTATTTGGTGAAAATTTGAAATTTCAATGCAATAGTACTTAAATTTTAGGGAAAAAATAAGAAGTAGGTGTCTATCTGACCCCTAACCACAAAAAATTGATAATATTTTTTTATAATATTTTATATATAAGTAGAGGACTCATTTCTCGATGCGATACATTTTTTTTGTAATTTTTTTCCAAGTAAATAATTAATTATGAATTTTTTATTGCAACTTTTGAAAAATATAAATACTCGTATGTCTGACCACCTTAACTTGGTCAAAAATTCATGAAATTCAATTCTTTTTTTTAAATATTATATTATGTAAAGCATAGATTGTGACACATGTTTTGGATTCAAAAAATGTGATACCGTTTGAAAGATATAGATGTTTTTCAATCAGCCTATCAATCATAACTTTAGTCATAATTCAAATAGAAAATGACATAATTATTTATTGAATTCAAAGTAAAGCATAATTTATATTGGTGGAAAGCTAAGAATCTCCTTTAAAAACTCTTTCATTTCATCAATTTTGGGTAAACAAAAAGTCGTCAGCCACATACCCTACAAATATCCATCATATTGCCACTTTTTGGCCCATCATGATCCTACACATACCCACAACAACAACAAATTCCACAATACTCAAAACCCACAAATCTTCACACCACTTCATTAGAAACCTATAGACAACACACACATACTGCACCATGGAAACAAATTCCCTATATATCCTCCAAATTATTGTTATTATGGATGGATTAGTGTTTAATAATATTTCTATCCTTTTTTCTAAAATCATCCTATAATGATACTTCATGCCAACACATCAATCTACAGTTGTTCATATACCAAAATCAACATCATGCAACTGATGTAACGGCTACAAAGATGGAAAAAATGTCTAAGTCATCAATATGACTAATTTTGAATTAGTGGTCGGCTATATGAGGTTGGAATATATATTCACAAACATCGACATTCCTTTAAAATTATTCAAAATTAGAAACCCATAAACAATTTTTTTCAATAAGCTAAGTGGCTTTGAGAAGATTTTGAGACCATTTTTTGAACCTTTTCTCTCCATACTTTCAACTCTCATGACACTACTCATTTGCATCATAACAAAAAAACCCCATTTTCTACAAAATCACATCCCATAGATAATGGTTGTAAGAAATATGAAATGAAAAGAACATAACATAAGATGGTTACCTTCTCAAGCCTAACCAAAGGTTCTTTTGTTCTTCCCATCAATGTAGAAACTTCTTTCTTTGTTTGGATTGAAATTATTTCACATGAACCCTTGAGATACATGATATTAAAAGAAATACCACTTCCCTTGAGTTCCTTCCACTGATTTACTTTCTCATGTGAATGCCTATTAATTAAGATATCTTGAAACTCCTCCTCACATAGTGTAGCATATGTCAACTTCTTGCGCTCAAATCTAATGGAGTCCAATATTTCCATTAAGGAAGCCTAATAAATATATGATGCAATATGGATGGTATGCTGAAATCTCCTCTTCATAGAAGTTCCTATGATCACACTTTTGAAAAATCTCCTTTGTTGACTTGTAAGTAATGGAAAGAAATCTGAGGCTCACTAGAGAATATCATAGCTAACATATTCTTCCAAACCCAACAAATTTATCCCCCATTATCATCCATTAAAATACCATTCTCTTCTACTAAGGGATGTGATAGAATAAAAATGTAAAACTCAAATCATGAATTCATTACCTCTGTATTTCTATCAAAAGCCTTAAAGGTTGCATTCCCATGCATGTCAAGAATATGGATGATGTAAGTCATTTATCCTCCTAAAATTTTGGTATAGAAGTATTTATCAAACCTTTGTTTCTTTCAAATGATAAACAATATTCTTCCATTCAGGATGCTATAAAATTGTGGTATCTTCTTCTTCCTTAATTCTCCATCTTGTGGGTAGCTTGAGATCCAAAACACCAAAGGAGATTTAGTCAGAAAATTTTGAATATTCAAATGATACCAATTATTCCTACCATGACCAACACAAGTTCCCTTAGTTTAGAAGAGGAATCCAACCTTCTCTGGAGATTCAACCTCATTCACACAAGGTCCCACAACCTTGAGGTTGTTTCCATTGTTCCATTAGAACATTGAACTCTTGTTCAATAGGGTGTAGTTTTATGCAGCAACAAAAACCAACCTTCTTCAAAAGAAATGGAAGCTATTTATGGAAGAGGGTATCAAATCTTGAAATAATTTTGTTATAATGGAAAATAATGTGGTGAAAAATAACAAGGAATTCGTGTCCCTAAAGAGCCCAAGGCACAAGAAACAAGAAAAGGTTTTGGTTATTTTCCTTCAAAAACAATGAAAATATCAAAAAGACCTTCACTTAATCATACAAGAGACAAATAGCATTACTTATTGTTCCTTTCCATACATGGTAGTTGCAATATCATACTACACTGACTACCATAAATGGAGGTAAGAACTAGTATTTATGCAATCATATTTGATCTTGCAAGGAGAAACATATTATTCATTTTGGGCTTGCCTTTCTCCCTACACTTGGGTGGGAATGGGTTAGGTAGCCTTGTGTTAGGTGCAATCCTTCTAGAAATTGATCTCTTTGTTTCTCCTTAAAATTTTATGGTAGAAAGTACACTAACATTTTAAGGGAGGGAATATTGTCCCCCGTATATGATCAAGTCACTTTTTAGTGATGGTATTAGACAACTCTTTGGATGTGTTATCTTCTCAATGAAATTGTGTACTTCTCGATCTATGTTGTCTCTCCTTTGTGGTAATATTAGGCTTGATGTCCTCTAAGAGTGTAACCCCTCTCAGCATATGATGATCTCCTTGGTGGTAATGTTGTAATTAGTATTTCTAAGGCACGAGTTTGTATTCCATGACTAGTCTCTTGGTGGTGATGTCATGTGTGGTATTCGTTAAGTTGTGACCCTTCGTATATTGAGCAAAGCCCCTTTATTTTTTTTGTAAATAACCCTTTTCGATGGTGTTTTTATAATACCCCTTGAGGTTTTGACATTATCTTATCACCATTTAGGCACCCCCTTAGGAAAGTTTGTGCACCTCCTTAGGTGAGTTTGGAATTTTTGCTTCACTTTTCTCACGCATGTTGAACTTAGTGTGGAATTGGCATAACATCTTGATCATTTTATTGCACCTTATCAGAGTCATCAAGGAGTATAAATCTTGATACGATTGTCAATGGGTGCACACCTTGTGAATAGAAAACTTCACTGTAAGGAAGCTAAGGTAGCAGAACAACTTCCTACACTAATCTTGAGAGGAGAATAATACAAAATTTTTAAAGGTATTTAATAGTTACATAAACTTAAATAGAAAAAACCATAAATATCATGCATACCACAAAACAGTGATTTACGTGGGGAAAACCCTTTCGGGAGAAAAAACCCCACACTCCAAAAGCCACCCAATATATTATTCAATAAATAAAAAAGATTACAATATACTTGCAAAGTAAGCATCTCACAAGAGTATCACCACTTAGAGATCAAGAGACCACACGACTACTATCAGACTCTCAGAATACATCACCATCTGTCTATCACAGTCGTAATGTTAGACCCTCATAAAATATGATTACATTCTAGGGAAAAATAGGCCAACAAAATATCCACCATTGGATCTAAAACCTAATGATTAATGTTCTAGATTTACAATGTATCATTTATCTAATGATCTATGTTGTCCATTTTAGAATTTTCTTGAAAAAGTTAACAAAAAATTATTTACATGCATCCCACTCTTCACCTCCTTATGCCATTGTATACACCTATTGGTGTAACTAGGAAATATATATATAAATATATATACATACTTTCAACTATAGATTATTATATAATTTCAAGGTTGACACACATTTTCCCAAAAAATATCCCATTTTTCGAACACCTTGCAAGAGCAACATGAGGGAATAAACATTTTCTATTAACTACTAGGGGGTGAAAGGCCCATAGTCTCTTAACACCATCTGAACTTCTATGTGCTCACAAGCTTAGTTAAAGAATTAGCATCATTCATCAAAGTATCTACCTTAACCAACTTCACCTTGACATCTTCGACCATATCTCTAACAAAATGATACCGTACATCAATGTGCTTGGTCCTGGCATGAAATGTTGGGTTGTTGGCTAGAAATATCACACTCTGACTATCACAATAAATTTTCACTGCACCTTGTTTTATTCCAATATCTAAACACAGTCTCTTAAGCCAAATGGCTTCTTTACAAGCATGAGTAGCTACCATATACTCTGCTTCAGTAGTGGACAAAGCAACCACAACCCGTTGATTACTCATGCAATTGATTACACCACCAAATAATGTAAACACATAAGCACTGGTGGATCATCTACTATCAACATCACCTACCTAGTTTGAATACACATAACCATGAATATCAAGATATATTTTGTCTTTAGTCACATTACTATGATATGATAAGGAGTAATCTAAGGTACTGCATAAATATCTGAAGACTCTCTTAACTACATCCCAATGAACTCTACCGGGATTAAACATATATTTGGAAAGAACTCCCATTGCTTGGGAAATTTCTGGTCTAGTACAAACCATATCATACATCAAACTTCCAACTGCACTTTGGTAAGACACTCTACTCATGTCTTCCATCTCTGATGGAGATTTTGGACAATTTTAAATAGATAACTTTGTTCCAATAGAAAGGGGAACACACAATGGTCTACAATATTTCATGTTAAATATCTATAAAATTTAATTGACATACTTACTTTGGCCAAGCCATAGCTTTCTATTTACTCTATCTCTTTTAATTTTCATCCCAAGAATGTGTCTAGTTGCACCAAGATCTTTCATTTCATATTTAACAAGTTGAGATTTTAGTTATGAAATCATACCTTTCCCTTTCCTAATAAATAACATATCATCAACATATAATGAAATAAATAGGAATTGATCACCATCAGTTTTATAATAAACATGATGATTTGATTTAGAATGGTCAAATCCCAAACTCAACACATATGTATCAAATTTATGGTACCACATCCTAGGAATTTTTCTTAAGCCATACAAATATGTCATCAATTTGCAAACCAATTTACTTTTACCTTTCACCGCATAATGCTCTGGTTGTGTCATATAAATATCCTCCTCCAAGTCACCATGAAGGAAAGCAATTTTCACATCCATTTTCTCAACCTCTAAATCATAAGTAGCAACAATAGCAAGCAAAAATCTAATGAATGTAATTTTTGCAATAGGAGAGAATATCTCACCATAATCAACACCCTCAACTTGAGAGTAACCCTTCACAACCAACCTTGCTTTGTACTTATCAATACCTCCATCTGAACTAATATTTTTCTTGAACACTCATTTATAACCAACAGGTTTTTGTCCTTTAGGCAATGGTACAATATCCCATGTATCATTCTTTTCCAAAGTTGCCATTTAACTTCATCCATAGCCCTTTTCCAAAGTTGTCATTTAACTTCATCCATGGCACTCTTCCAAGATTTTGCATGATTCATACCTAATGCCTCTTCTACAGATTTGGGTTCATCCATGTTAGTATTCAAAGAAAAAATACATCTCCAATCATTAGGTGTATACTTTTCAGGTGGTTTTCTATTCCTTGTAGACCTATGAACAAGTTGAGTTGGAGGTTCCTCCTCTTCTGAAGATCCATAGCTAGATGAGCTCTCTTCAAATTTTTGTCTATCCTTGGGCCTCAATTCAACTTTCTCATGTGTAGAAGGAAATTGAATCACAACTTCTTGTTTACTTTGTTCTGGCTGCAACATAACAAAAGAAGGCTTAGTTTCTCTAAAATAATACTTTTTCTATATATTACCTTTTGTGTGATAAGTTCCCAAAGCTTTTATCCTTTCACACCATAACTATATCTGATGAAGATACATTTCATAGCCTTGAACTCCAACATTTTTTGCTTCTCTGTTGACACTTGTACATATGCATCACAAGCAAAAAATCTAACATTTGTTAATGAAGGCTTGTGACCCAACCATGCCTCTATAGGTTTCGTATCAACAAGAGTTGATGTAGGACACCTATTAAGTAGGTAATAGGTAGTGGCAACAACTTTAGCCCAAAACCTTTGTTCTAGAATAGCACTACTTAACATACTCCTAGTCTTCTCCATCATTGTGAGCATTCTTTCTACAACTCCATTCTGTTGTGGAGAATATGAAGTTCTCTTCTATCTATGAGTACCACAATCTTTACAAAACCAATTAAAATCATTAGAGAAAAATTCACCACCATTATCAACACTCAAACATTTTATTTTCTTTCTAGTCTACAACTCAACCATTTCTTTTAATTCTTCAAATTGACTGAAAAACTTTAGATTTACTCTTTAGAAAATATACCCATGTCCTACTATAATCATTAATAAATGAAACATAATAAGTGGATTTACCAATTGAAGGAACATCTACAAGAGAAAACACATCAAAATGAATAAGATCTAATACACCACAAGATTTATGAGAACTCGAGTAAAATTGAATTTAGTTTTGTTTTCCATAAATGCAATGCTCACATAAATTAAATTCAAGATTACAATCAAAGAAACCTTCAACAAGGTTTTTATTTTTCAAGGGCCTTAGACCCTTTTCTCGAGTATGGCCAAGTCTCTATTACCATAACATAGTTTTCTCTATAGGTAACTTTTTCTCAAAAGAAAGAGCACCCTTGAGTACCCAAAATCCATGACCATTTGCTGAAGGTGAAACCCTCACTTCTTCCACATATTTGCTTTTTCACAATAGTACTATTGCACTCAACAGTGCATGCATCAAGCTTATACAATGTACCATATCTAACACCTCTAGCAATCATCATAGCACCTCTAACCATCTTGCATCCTGCATGAGAAATACTAGACCTACACACCCACATCTATTAGTTTGCTTACAAATAACAAATTTTGTGCTAATGAAGGGATATGCAACACACCATTAATCCTTTTTATTCTACCATAAAGAAATATATGATTTTAACTTTACCATGACCAACAATGTCTAAATGAGAATTATCAACCAAGTACACCTTGCCTCCATAAAATTCTTCATATTCAGAAAACCAATCTCTATTAAAGTTCATAGGGAAAGATGCACCTGAGTCAATTAACCATGCATCATTACCTGCATGTGTTTCCAAAGCTACAATGAATGCATCACCATATTCCTTCTTAGACTCAGAATCAAAATCAACTTTCTTCTTTTTCTTTTTCTTTTTCATTTTCATTTTCATTTTCTTTTTCTTTTTCTTTTCTTCTTTGTGTTCCTTATGAACATGCCTGGGCTTACCATAGTTCCTGCAAATAACTTTGGAATTTCTAGGACATTTAGTGTAATGATAGAAATTGACCCTGCTTCTTGGAGATAAGGAAATTTCTCATTTAATCTAGACCCATTTTAGTATCCTTGCATTAATTACCCTTTGAATTATCATTAATAGACCCCTAAGACTCATTATTTCATATCTCAAGCCTTATTTTAGCTAAAAACTTGACAAAATAATTTAAAACATCAAAAATTTGAAAATCCACCTTAAAAAGCAAGGGTGGGACTCATTTTCCACCTTGGGTGAATGAGTCCACCTAGGTGGGACCTATCCACCACCTTGGGTGAATGAGTCCCATTTGGGGTCTTTTTAAGTTTTGAGCAGGAAAATCACCTTTTTAATTCAAATTTTTGGTGGATGTCAGCCTTTGAGATCTAAATAAGGTAAACTAGGTGTTGATGCCTATATAAGAAAATTTCTAAGTCATTTTTATCATCTAAGCAATCCAATCAAGCATTTTCAAGAGAAATTTCAAGAGACAAGCATCAAGAATCTTCAAGCATTCTTCCAAAAGAGCATTCAAGTTTCAAAAGCAAGCAAAGTTGAAGTCTTGGAGCAGCATTAAAGTGTTTTTGAAGGTCTTCAAGCTCACTTTCATTCAATATCCAACATTTTCAAGGGTTGATCATGATTGTATATGGTGATTCATGATGGATTCTAGGTTGGAGAGATGCAACTAGCCCTCAAGCTAAGCCTAAGGACTTATTTCCTAAGTGATTTCATCCTCCATTATCACTCTACTTTCAACATAAGGAAGGTACAAGCATTAGGGAGGCTCATTTGGGTTATTAGAGGCCTCTCAAAGTGAGCCATTAATTGTTATATTTCTATTCATGCATCTCATTCTTACACATTAGAATAGGGTGGCATCATGTTGTAGACTTCTTAGTCTTAGACACATTTAAGGCTAGGGTTTATGATCACATTTACATTCAAGTTCCATTATTTCTATCAAGGTTTAATTACCAAAATAGGGTTTGACTAAGGCAAATCCCCATAAGCAAATCAATTCTATATTTTGTTTTGCAGATATTTTCTTAGATTCAGATCCGAAAATTGATTTGGAAGAAAAGACCAAGTGTTGAAGTGCAAATCTAAAGTTTGAATTCTCAAAAAAGCAAAGAAAGAGTGATTCACCAAGAGTGAAGAATGAGTCCCAATATAGGTGTTTTTCAAAACTGTTTGCAAATTTAGATACCCTTTTTTCCTAAAACCTATTCCTGTGTAGAAATCCAGATTTGGGACTGATTCACCTAGAATAGTGAATGAGTACTAGTAGGTAAAAAGTTCAATTTTTTTAGCATTTCTAAGTTCTTCCAAGTCTGCTTCATATTTTTGAGGTGCACACAATTCATCTTATAACTTCCTATTCTGTTGCATTTACATTTCTAGGTCATTTTCTAGGACATTACATTAAGTTAATATTTAATTTTTTTGATAAAGGAAAAATTAGTTTTTATAGGAACCCAAAACTATAGAGTTTACAAGCTAGAAAAAGATATGCCATCAGAGTACACAAAAAAAGAAATTTGCAACACATAAAATAGCAAAAACGGACAACAACAACCAACCAAGGATTAGCAAAAAGCCAACAAGAAGCCAACACCAAACACAACCAAAGCTAAGCTAAGGACTTTAAAGTTTCAACAACCTCAACTTCAAGGTTGCACATCTCTTGGGCTACCTATTTCAGATCCTGGATCTCCTGAGGTGAAGACTCTGCTTTTCTCTTCAAGGGGAAATCCACTTTCTTAATTTTATCCTTGTCAGCTTCCAAATACACAAATAGTGACCCCTGATGGATATTTTCCAACTTCTCCACCATAGTGCTCAAGATAGTAGCATTCTATTTCACAACTCTATGGCTATGCTCCATTATGGTTTTCATAGTTTCCTTTATTTTTCCAATTTTCCCTTCTAGATGCTTAACCTTATTCTCGTTATCCTTCTTCATCTTTTCTGTGATATCAACATTTCTTTGAAGGAATTCAACCATCAAAAGTTCTTCTCTTCCACAGTCCACAAAACCCCAACAGTATTTTGGCTAAACCCTTTAGCTTCCATCTCATCCAACTTGCTAGTGATAGCCTAGTTTTTCAAGTTGAGGTCCTTTATCTCATTAAAAAGCCACTTCATAATCCTGAAGTAGTCAACAACCCCATTTCTAGCAATTTCCAGTATGTCATCAGGATATTCCCGATTCGACTTGAAGTAGTGGTCTTTAGGATTAAGATCTCTAGGGAATTTGTGTTTGTTCTCATTTTCAGTGGCAAGGTAAGAAGTATAAGAGTCCAAGAGGCTTTAGGGGCATCTAAATTATCCTTTAGAGAATTCTCAGAATAAGAAATCAACTTTTTCGTGCGGGGAGATCCTTCTTAATTTTTGCCTCCTGAGAAGTGCCAATGGGGGTTTTCACAAAGGAATATTTCTTGTTCAAGGGTTTTATGTGAGGGGTTTTCTTCTTTATCTTTTTGGGGGAGGGAAAATATTCCTCTTCCCACTTAGAGTCCTCATCATCTTTTTCCTCCAATGAAATTATCTCAGTATCATATCCCTTCGAGGTGGAAGTCATTCAGGGGTTAGACAAGGCAGGCATATTTTATAATGCTCATGAATAAGCCAAAGAAGACCAGTGTGCAGGACCGGATTCTTCCTAGGGATTTTTCTACTTTCTTCAATACTATTATTCAAGGAGAAAAATAGGTAGTGAGGAAAGGAGATCCTAACCTTGTGTCGAAGATGATTAAGGAGGGAAAAATGGTAGCCATGATAAACTCTGGTAAATCTGTCATCTATTTGTCTTTCAAAGTTCATAATTGGTGATGAACCCTTTATTAAGTTGTATTTGGCCCCTAAGATAACCCTCTCACAAGGTAGAGCTCTTTCTACTTTGCATTGAGATCTCAAGGGTTATCCTTGAATGAAATTGGAGAAGTGGGTGTGCTCTATGTCCTAAAAATGTATGATAGCATCATACCACTTTTTCTTCATTTCATTTAGATCTCTCCCTGGACTTGGATTTGTCACACTTCTCATTCTTCTTGCTTTTTTCCTTAGGTATTCCAAAAAAAAATAGGACCTCCTTGGTAGTGATAGATACCTTCCTCCTCATCTCTTCAAAAAGAAAAGAACCCACCACATCTTCAATCTTTAAAATTACAGAAGTACTTCCAATAGCCATAACAAGAGAATCCCACAAATTAAGCAAAGAACAAAGCAAGATCTAACATTTGTCCTCCTCATCCATTTTGACACCAACTAATGCCAAATGAGCCACCAACATATTGAATGCTTCCAAGCGGTCTATGATACGTCCACCCTCTTCCATTCTCAAGGAATACAACTTCTTCGTCAAGATAATATTATTCACTAAATATTTGGCTTGATATATCTCACCATGCTTCTTCCATAGTTTTTGTTGTTGGTCATTCCTTATGGTTTCCACCATGACACGCATTCACTACTTGTGTATTTCTGAAGAATCAAGTTGGGAATCTACAATATTCTCAACAAGTCTCCCATAATTCCAAGTGGTCCCCGCATCTGTCGGCGTGTCGCTAAAAAAGATAACTTCATAACCACCACAAACAAGTTACAGATTTACCAATCTCCACAACAAGCTGATACCATTGTCGCCCAGTCAGAGAAGACGTAAACTTCATAACTCCACAACAAGGTTCTTAAGTCACCAAAACCACCAATGTTGTGACAACGAAGGAGATCAGCCAGACACACTCTATCGCTAAGAGTTCACACCAATATCCATCACATGTAGCTCTATCGGCTAGACCATTGCTATCGACAAGAGCTCTTATCAAACATAGATCCATCGGTGAGAGGAACACTATTGGTAAGAGTTCTCACAGATTGCAGAATCATCGACAAGACCACAACCATCGACAAGAGATCATATTGAAATTCATGATGAGAAAATCCATCAGCAAGAGTCATAACGATATGCATCAGGAACAACTCCATCATCTAGAGAACCACTATTGGTAGCAAACTGAAAACTCACAACGATAGCTCAAGTCACACCGATCACATCCATTGACAAGACAAACTAAATGTCACACTGATATCGGCCAAACTTCTATCATCAAACAAAGCTTACACCGATAGTTTAGGTCACATTGATGACCTTTATCGCCAGGACATTCTAGAGGTCACACCGATATAATCATAATGGAACTTTACAAGGAGAATTCAGATTGGGCTGAGTCACACCGATCTCACAAACAATTCATGATCACTTAAGCAGATCGGATAGATATCTCAGTGGTCACATCAAAATAGCTCACTCAGAGGTTTAGGCCTATGGGATTGAGGCACACAATTCCAAAAATCTCCCACTTGACGAAGATCTCACATGTACCTCTAGAGCACTTAAGAACTAAGATCACACTGGCTCCACCAGTCCAGACCCTGCTCTATACAAGTCTCTATTCAATGACACTTAGGACACCCAATCAAAAAATTTTAGGTATGAGAACACTATCAATGTTGAATCCAATAGTTGTATTTATGATAAGTATAGAGAAATTGATCAAACAATGCAGCCAATAGAAGATGAGACATGTGCAGGTTAGAACGATTCATGTGATAGCCTACATGATGAAGATGAAGATACAAGAGATCTCTCTTGCATAACAAATTGTGGCAGGGAAAGTAGTACATGTTATGAGGGATCCAAGTAATATTGAGATTGTGAAGATGAACCTGTTGATTTTTAATTTAAAATGGGGTGATTCTTGTAGTTCTTATAGTGATCAAGAAGAAGAAGCAATGGAAAATGTGGGTCCATTTGACAGTGAACAAATAACACCTCCAGCTGCAGCTAAGAACTATAGGGACACCTCATGACCTCAGCCTTACCAGCTAGCCTCATGGCCTTGGCCTTACTAGCCAACCTCATGGCTCCACCATTCAACTGGATACAATGCTTGGAAAACACACATATTCAGTTTCCAGGAATCTACTGTCCAAACTAATTCAATTCAATCAACCGCCAAGAAGCTCAACCGTCGACATTACCCCACATTGACGCAAAATATTAATAGTCTTTAGTTTATAAACAAAATCCTAAAGACTTTAGGTATCCGCGAGTTAGCCTTTTTCATTACCAACTTACTCATACACCACATTTGACCATCACACCGAACTGTTGGCCATTCCTTATGGTTTCCACCATGACACGTGTTCACTGCTTGTGCATTTTTGGAGAATCAAGCTGGGAATCTACAATATTCTCAACAAGTCTCCCAGAATTCCAAGTGGTCCCCACATCCGTCGACATGGCCCCACCAAAGTGAACACCCGTCGGCGTGTTGCTAAAAAAGATAACTTCATAACCACCACAAACAAGTTATAGATCCCCATGACAAGCCGATACCACTGTCGCCCAGTCAGAGAAAACATAAACTTCATAACTCCGCAACAAGGTTCTTAAGTTACCAAAACCACCGATGTTATGACAATGGAGGAGATCAGCCAGAAACACTCTATCGCTAAGATTTCATGCCGATATCCATCATGTGCAGCTCTATTGACAAGACCATCACTATTGGAAAGAGCTCTTATCGAACACAAATCCATCGGTGAGAAGAACACTATCGGTAAGAGTTCTCACTGATTGTAGACCCATCGACAATACCACAACCATCGGCAAGAGATCATACTGAAATTCATGATGAGAAAATCCATCGGCAAGAGTCACAATGATATGCATCAGGAATAGCTCCATCGGCTAGAGAACCACTATCGGCAGCAAAACTGAAAACTCACAACGATAGCTCAAGTCAGACTGACCACATCCATCGATAAGACAAACTAATTGTCACATCAATATCGACCAGACTTCTATCATCGAATAAATATTACATTGATAGTTTAGGTCATGCCGATGACCCTCATCGACAGGACATTCCAGAGGTCACATGGATATAGTCATAAAGGAACTTTACAAGGAGAATTCAAATCAAGCCGAGTCACACCAATCTCACAGACAGTTCAGGATCACTTAAGCAGATCAGCCAGACATCTTAGTGGTCACACCAAAATAGCTCACTCAGAGGTTTAGGGCTGTGGGATTGAGGCACACAATTCCAACAATCTCCCACTTGATGAAGATCTCACAAGTAGCTCCAGAGCACTTAGGAACTAAGATCACATTGGCTCCACTAGTCTAGACCCTGCTCTATACAAGTCTCTATTCAATAGAACTCAGGACACCCAATCAATAAATTTCCATAGATACCAGTCTACTAGACAATTTGCAACAAAAATAAGTGTCCAACTACAACTAACTGTCCAACATTGCAACTGATCACAGCCTTCCATGAAACCACGTAGATCTCAAACATGCTCTCATTCTCCATCAAGACTTCTACACCAACATCCAAGATGTCCACCATTCAGGAAAAATCCCTGACATCTTCCAACATGCAACCTATAGAAGAAAGGTACAAGCAATGGTGAATAAGCACCAGTCGAATGAACACAAGCAAAGGATCCCAGTGATATCATCAATAAGAAACTACCATCACTCTAGAAAACAAGATAGAACATTAGCTAGAACAAAAATCATCCGGACTGCTTCCATCCAACTGATAAACCCATGTGACTAAAAATAACACCCACAACAAGTGCTAGAACATCCAATCATCCATACCTTAAATATATCAAACATTAGTAAACTTATTCCACCAACATAACCAACCCATGTGCTCCAAAAGAAAGCTCCATGTGCCAACTAGTCGAAGAAGACAAAACACATTCAGGAACTCCCACTGTAAGAATAAGTCTCACCACAAGTATTAACACCTCTCCCGAGTTCTCCACACCCAACAAAAGAAAAATATTAAGAACCTCCATGTCATCTCCCATGAATCATGAGTGAAAACACATGACCAGAAGCTAGTGATCAGTACAGCTCTGACTAAACCTCAAACCAATGTAATGTGAAACCATATGTCAAGAAGACCACCAAGACCAAAGAGAGAAAACTCTACACAACATATACCTATAGAACATCCTCCTACATACACTTCTAACAACAAGTTGTGTCAAGTATGATCTCCTTCCCATCCCAAAGAGATGCCATAACATGATCCAACTGTTCAATCACCAAGATCAAGCATAACAAATGTAACATGTAAACAATCATGGATGTAAGTCTCTCAAAAAAGACCAAACTATTTCATTTCCCATTTTAGGAAATCAGCCCATATAACTATCTCCTACTAGTTCTTATCAATAAATGATATAACACAAAAGCTCAAGGAGATGTCCACCTTCCACTATGAATCCTCCAGAAACATTTAACAACAATTCAAGATCCATATCATGAAAGAAAGCATAAAACACACCTGAAAGATATAATGGGAAAATACCTCTTAGATAAACTACCGAGTAGACCAAGAGTGGGAAAATAGAATGCTCCTCCAAGATATACAAGCCACCATGACTCATCCAAGATAAATCTCCTCATTGGTCTCTGTTGAAATCATGTCCAACCAAGGTGCAGGCTATTCAAACTTTCTGTTGAAAACAACACCTTTCTCATCTTAGGAGAATTACAACCTCACCTTATTCTCCATGTATCCATGAGCACCTACAAATGATCATCCCATGTTGAACTCCAAACTAAATTACTACACTAACATGAAGTTCTCAAGCATATGACCAATGCACTCAAAACAAAGAGAAACTCAAGACCACTGTCAAAGCTCCACACATTTGAAACAAGAACTTATCATGACACCATTATCTACACATCCCCCTTAGGAGATACCATGCTCTAAGTTACTTCACCATGGTCTCAAGTACCATTCAAAATGTCAAAACTTGAGTCAATAAGCAAGAGTATACCATGACATAAAGCAAACAAACTCAAAACCAACATCACCTATCCAGCACCACCAACACCTTAGCCAAAGAATCCAATCATTCTCCATGGTTCCAAGATGTTTCACATCTTCAAATAGTGTCCATGCAAATGCGAAAGAACCCTTCTATAGCAACATGATCAAAGAGCTCCTCCTGATAACATCTACAACACTAAAGAAAAACATTCACCACCAAGTGATGAATCTAGAGTCATTGCTAAAGCTCCCACTGAACCATGATAACTGAGCTTCTTGAGTATTATGACCCAACATCTGCTAATCTAGAAATCCTTCAAGTCCACACAACATGTCCATCAAGTGGCACCAAGATCTCCAAAACAAGCAGAGGTTACCATCACTGTCAAAATCTTACACAAAGAAATGTATCCAAGCTATCCATGACATTGTGATACAACATGTTATAGGTCCCTATAACTGACTATTCAGGTACTCAACACCATCCATATTCTCATCCCAAAGCAAACACACTAATGCACAAGTGACCACAGACAAGGCCAACTAACAGATCTGCACCAACATTGCATCAACCTCATGGATATAGACAGTCCACATCCAAGTTATCTCACTACAGCCAATGGATAGCTAAACTACCAACCACATAACTTGAAGATCAATTACATTGAATGTATAAACCCATCATCACATTAGTAATCATAAAATGAGATATCAAAGAAGATAACCATGTAGACACCAAGACTCCAACATTAGATCATGACCAAATCCTATTTTCCAAACATGTCCACAATGAGCACCATAGTCAAGGAATCCACAAGCAACACCACAAGAATGTTGAGTGACAAATCACATACCAACAATCTCATACATAGAAATCATCTCACCTCCTCATACCATGCCGAAGCACGCATGCAGAACTGCAACCATCTCATCCATCAATGCCCCAAAAGCCAAGGTCTAGAAAATAGTTTAACAACTCCACATAATCACAAGTTTTTCTTGATGTGTAAAACCTACAAAACCACATAAAACATGTAAGTACAATACATCCTTAAAAAGGAAATAATAGTTTAAGAACTCCAGGCCCCCTTCACGCCAATTCCAAAACCATCAATATGCACATGCATCCGAGAAAGAGAGGCTATTTCAAAAGCTTTCAAACCATCTAATGATTAACTCCATAGCCTTCAGTATTTGAGGTTAACATAATAAAATTCCTTCCAACACCAAGAAATGCCACCCAACATAAGCACTCTCTTCCATGACTGAGACACAACCCAAGCTTCTCCATATCACCATGAAGCCTCTCACACAAACACCCAATATGAAAGCTTTTCTACAACTCAACCAAGAAGCAAAGAAATCGACCTCATACATTAAGGTTATACCGCTACTAGCTAGGAGACACAGATCAATTCAACATAACCAACTCCTTTTTATCCATCTTCACCACCCTTCATGATGCATGTTATCTCTGAATACCACAAGACTTCCACTCACTAAAGGATCAATACATTAGCCAATTCCTCCAGATTTCCTCAAGCCTTACAAACTAAGAAATCTTCACAGGAGAAATACCTAGAACCAGCAACCAAAAGAAGGCTTTCATACAGCTTGTTGGGAAAAATTTGTCATCTCAGAGAAACCTCCAAGAACAGTAGTGCCTTTGGTAACTTTAATTTCAAATAGATTGCCTCAAAAACACATAAATCTGTGTGTTCTAATCTTCTGTACTATCTTTCATGTTTAATGGTTCTGTTTGTTGAATCTGTTTATGCAAGTTGTTGAAATTGAATTTACATGTGCTTCTCTCAGAAGGATTAATGTGGGAATTGAACTATATCTTATTCCGCTTTGTGACATAGTTGCACATGTTTTTGAGGCAATCTATTTGAAATTAAAGTTACCGAAGGCATTACTGTTATTGGAGGTTTCTTTGAGATGACAAATGTTTCCCAACATTTGTGTAGAGTTCTTTTCATGGAAATTAATTAAAATAGGTTTATCCAAACAAAATCTAATTAGACCCTTGGCTTTATGGTCCATAACATCATATTGAGCAGCCTGGGTAGAATATACAAGCATTGAAACATTTTCATCAACAATATCCCATAGATCTTGATCTATCAATAGATCCCCCATCTTTAGCTTCCACATTTTATAATTATTTCTAGAAAATTTATCCACCTCTATTATCCCTGATGAACTTACCATCTGAAAATTCTTGTAACATGATCACAAAGTTTCTTCTACACAAGCTCCCATTGAAACCTAGATTAGTTCAAAAAACCCAACCCACAACTGAAACCAAAGGTGATCAAGCTCTTATACCACTTGTAAGGAAGCTAAGGTAGCAGAACAAATTTCTACACTAATCTTGAGAGGAGAATAATGCAAAATTTTTATAGATCTTTAATAGTTACAAAAAATTAAACAAAAAAAAAACATACATATCATGCATACAATGAAATAGTGATTTACACGGGGAAAATGCTTTCAGGGGAAAAAACCTACACTCCAAAAGTCTCCCAATATATTATTCTGTAAATCAAAAAGATTACAATATACTTGCAAAGAAAGCTTCTCATAGGAGTATCACCACTCAGAGATAAAGAGACAACACAACTGCTATCAGACTCTTAGAATACAACATCGTCTCTCTACCACAACTATAATGTAGCACCCTCATAAATTAGGATTATATTCTTGGGCAAGACAGGCTAACAAATATCCACCATTAGATCTAAAACCTAATGATTAATGGTCTATATTTACAATGTATCATTTATCTAATCTAGTTTGGCCATTTTAGAAGTTTCTTGAAAATGTTAACAAAATATTGTTTACACACATCCCACTCTCTGCCCCATATGCCATTGTATACACCTATCAGTATAACTAGGAAATATATATATATATCCTATCAACAATACATCGTTATATAATTGCAAGGTTGAGACACATTTTCCCAACATTCACTAGACTTTGTGTGTTTCTCATTTCTACCTTGTCTTGGGGGCTCACCTAATGAATATTACACTTCACTAGCATGTGATTCCTTCTATTTGTAATTAACCTAGTAAATATCAAAATTTTCTATTATGTCAGTCATGAACACCTTAACGTGGCCATCAAGCATAACATAACTTGTGTGGTAGTAAAGCTATGTATTGAAGGAGTGATGTGGCATAATGTAACTTTTTGGTCCTCATGGAGGCATTTCCTTTATTCAATGGATGACATTTTGTATTTGAGAAAATTTATGGATAAGGTCTCTTTTCCTTACTGACTTAAATCCTTTTAGTACTAACCCTGTGTTTTGTGTCTATCTTTTGTGTGTTTTCTTTGTGTTTTCATTGTGTTTATGTTCATTTTTTTGTCATCTATATGTTATTTTACATGTTTTTGTCATGTATTCTTTGTATTTTTGACATGTATGTTATCTTGTTGTATTTCATACATGCATTTGTTCCTTTGTGCTTATATTGGTTTTCCATGGGATATTAGATCATGGGGGCTTGTGCACTCCCCCTAGATCCTTAGTCATCCTATCTATTAACAATTTCAAAAATTGGACTCCTCTTGATATATACTTTCTACTTTAATGTGAGTTTGAACATAAGTTCATACTCTCACTAAAGTGGGGGGGTAAATTTAGTATCATAAATTGTCACCCTTGACAATTTTACACTATGTTTTGCTCCTCCTTAAGTCATTGGACTTAATGAAGCAGCTAATTTATTGAATTATGCATTATGTGGTCCATTTCAACTTGTACTAACAAATTACAAGTAGAAAATAAATGTATTCATCTAATACTTTTCCCCTAACACCTTAAATTGTAGAAATTAGGGTTGGGACACTGACACCAAAATAAGACTCATTCACCATAATGGGACATAGACTTCCTATGGCAGCAATGTCCCCCTATTCCATTTCCCTCAAAATTTTAATATGTTGGTGTTCATATTTTAACATTTGAAATTTAGGTTAGAAATCTCAGCTATTGAGATCTACATTTCAAGAATTATAGAAAATGCCTATAAATACCTATCTATTGCATCATTTCAAATCTAATGAGAGAGAGGTGAACATCAAGAGAAAGTCAAAAGCAACATCTTAGTTATTTATTGCAACAATTAAAGATCCAAGCATCATGTCAAATCCTATGTGAGTTCATGTGTGTTCATGTCATCATTGTTTT
Organism: Sequoia sempervirens; assembly: GCA_007258455.2. Classification (NCBI taxonomy): domain Eukaryota; kingdom Viridiplantae; phylum Streptophyta; class Pinopsida; order Cupressales; family Cupressaceae; genus Sequoia; species Sequoia sempervirens. Next base: position 34,977 of record VDFB02042735.1, read on the forward strand.
ATGAAAGGTGACCCTTTTGTAGGTCTCCAAGAAATTCAAGCATTCAAGCAAGCAATATCCAAGAGCTTGAGGTGATGTGCATGACTTCAATCTATCAAGGAACCCATTGAAGGGTGGTGAGTTGCAACACTTTGTGGATTCATCATTCCTTCCTATCATTTATCAATTTATCATTGATGTTTCCATTGTGGAAGTAGAAACACTAACACATGGTTTGACTAAGGCAAGCCCCTAAATGGAACGACTTTTCCTCTCTCTTTCAATGTGCATGTTTTAGGTTTGAAGGACATTGAAGGAATCTTGAAGATCTATTTCCATTGTTGCATTCAAAACCCTACATCTTGTCAAGCTACATAAACTCACATAATTTTTTGAGAATTATTTGACAAATTTTTAGGCAAGAATCGGAACCTAAAATATAACATTAGAGGATTATGTTCAAAGAGATCTAGGACACCCCTAAAAAGACTCAAACACTCTTGGGTGCCTATATCCTCCTACTCTGATTGATCTCAAATGTATATGATAGGTATACAGCACTCTATCCTTCTTAGAGCAGCCTAGAAATCCCTATTATAGATTTCCAAATGCCAAAAGATTACATTTTTTATATTAGGGCACATATACTAATTAGGTTAATTAGGGAAAATCGATTTCAATCCATCCTAAGGCTCGAAAATATTTAGATCTAGGTCTAATTGGCTCACCTTCATGGTTGAAAGTCAATCTAATCACCTTGGTGATCTCCATCTTAATGAAACCCTAGAAAAAGAAAAAAAATTGATCCTAGGTTTTATACACTAAACCTAGGGTTCTCTTTTTCTATTTTGTAGTACTATAGAATCAAATTATCACAAACATAGATAATGTGAAAAATAAGAGATGGTAGGTTAGCCTCATTTTAGGAAGATTCATGGGATGCATTATCATCTTTGAAGAATAATGTAGAATTGGTAGAGGAAATATAGAGAATGAATAATGTCTATGGAGAAAAGGTAAGAAATTATATTTCATTATAATATAAATATTGTATTAATAAGGCTAAAGAATTTTTTTAATCTAGATAAAAATCCATCCTTAAATTGAGTGGATCTAATACAAGAGAGTACTTAGTTAAGGTAGTATATACAATTAAAGAAGCTTCAACTCATTGGTTTGATTAGATACTTCATATTTGATAGAATAGCTTTTCCTTCAAAAAAACAAGTGCATATATGTTGCCAACCATACCCATGAGAATCCTCACAATAGATAAAATTTAGAATACAAGGTATAGATATTATTTGAGGTGCATCATGTGTGAAAATTTAGAAAAAATATGGACCATTTAATGGTTAATTTTATATTTATAATAAAATTATAGCAATGAATTTCCATGGAGACGATATGGTTGAGGGAATTTCCCAAAAAAATATACAATTATTCACCACATGGCCAATCATTATTTTTTTTACCATGTTATCCTACATATTGATATTTTTCCTTTTGTGGTTCTTGGGCAATTATAGAAAGAAAGGAATAGGGGGACAATCAAAAAAATAAATTAAATGAAAAATAATTCCCTACAAAATAGGAAGTCACGGTAGTGGAAATTATGAAGAATAAATATTTTTACCAATCCACTAAGAATAAGATCTTTAATTCATGGAAAATGAGTTTCTCAAGACTTTATAATCTCACAAATGCCACCTTTTAATTTCAAGGGGATTGTAGATTTAATTCAATTTGTAACCAAAAAGTTGGATTAAATAAAAATGTCTCATTGTCGATGTTTATGGTAACTTTTATAGAAGCAATATAGTGAAAGGAAGTGATTCAAGGGATTGAAATTAATTTAAGTAGATTAAAATGAAGGCAAAGTCTAAACAAGGTCTTGGATGATGTTCTGTTTGATGTGGGTTTTCCTCCTTATGTTAGAGCATGGTTACTCCATGAAAATGTAGTTGCAAGTCAATTGATATCTTTCATTGCTCCTTTGGTGGATTCTAATGATGATGACAAGAAATCTCAAGAAAAACTAAGAATCAAATTCCTCAATCATGCAATAGGAATTTCCACAACGATTACAAGTGATTGCAATTATGAAAGATGAGGATAAGAAAAAGATTTAAAATATTTTACTAAATTGTTAAAATGGTTTTATACTATCAAGAATTTCCTTTTTCATCTCAAAGATAAAGCTTAAATCACAATATAATTGTTCTTAGAATCATTTAGTTCAATAATTAAAGATTATTTTTTATTAGCAAAAATAAAAAATTACTCGTCTTACAATATGAACAAGGTGTAAAATTATTATTAACTATCTAACCATTAAATAATAATGTTTAATAAAGATGATATAAATTAAATATAAAATTATATTCTTCTCATAAAATAACTTTTATAGACCATTACAAATATATATTAAAAAAATAAATTATTTAACAAACTTGGAAAACAAATGTTTATCTTACTAAAATGGGGAAGATAAGACATACCTTGAGTTTTCTTTCTTTGAAAACATAAATTATCTCCAATAACGAGCACATAAAAACGTATAACAAATTCAAAATAAAAATATCAAATCCACAGTTAAAACAACAGAAAAGCCCGGAAAAAAGTGCAGTGATCAATAAAACACAGAATGACGTAGAAATTGAAGAATGCATATTGGCCTTAACGGATTAAAATAATCTGAAAGGCCGGCGAAGGCCTTCCAATTCGTTATAAATTCCATGTCTGGTTTCCTCTTACCAACAACATTTTTCGTCAAAGAATATAAAAAAATGGCGAAGAAAGTTTTGTGCGTAGTGTTAATATTAGCATTGGCATTAGCAATTTTAGGCATAGCAGTAACCGCTGTTAATCTCTGCGATTATGAACAGTGCCAAAGTGATGGTGATTGTACCCAATTCGACACCCCTGGTTCTACCTTTGCATGCTGCGGAATCGGCAAATGTGCTTCTGGAACCGGATTTTGCTGTATTTACGAATGATGTCAGTCGGATACAGAACCGTTTCTCTCTCTCGCATCTTCTTCATCTCTCTACAGAGAAACACTTATTCTCTAGCGGATTGTTATCCTTAAATAAAAAGTAATTTATTATGCTTTGCCAGTGTTTGGACGTGTGAAGTTTTTTTTTTTTAAATTTATTTGTTTATTTTTGTTAGGGAATAAAATCCATTTAGCACAGGTTAAAGACATTCCATCAACAATCGTCTGCTTTTTCTCACGCACAGTAACGTTTACTTCTGTAATTACCATTCTTCCTTATCCCGGAAAAAAAATTCAGTAACCATATCATTATGTATTGCGTTGAAAGTTGTAATGTATAAGAATAATAATCAATACGGTTATGTAAAATTCCTAAAGAAATTTAGGAGCTTTTTAGGAAACTAAATTCGAATTTGCCCTCTTCTAGTTCGGCCAACTATCCAGCTTGGTGTGTATACCAAGAATGGCAATGAAATCAAGGGCGGGCTGGAATATCGCTTCAAGTTTGACGTCTAAATATTACTACTCAGAATAGAGAAAAGCTACTAAAATTGGCATTCAAAAATTCATAAAAATCAGATATTATTTGCCTAAAATAGGGACTTAGAACTTCAACATGGTCTCTATTTGGATTAGGCTTTGAGGGCTTTGTATATGTTATATAAATGAATATATTAATATTTTATAATTATGAGTGGAAGTTATGCATCTTTCGCAAGGTAATTCAAACTTAAAAATTGTTTTAATCACATTTAGTTCAAGTTTTTAATTTGAGCAATTATATGATAGCATGCAAATAAAAAGAATTGGTGGCGTGTTCACAAAATATAGCTAATTAATCTAATTCTTGGTATTATTTTCAAATTAATTCGAAACATTGATCAAAACATTGCACTCCTTGCACATTCATTTATCATATGGTTTCATGATCACACAAGACACATTTAAATGAATAAATTCATGCTCTTAAGATAATTACATTAGATTAACACATATAGAAGGAAATAACATCAAACTATTTTAATTTCAAATGTTTGTGATTAATTAAAAAGGGGTTAGAAATGTCCCCACCTAATACAAATAATAGAGGTCTGGTAGAAATAGGTTGTATAAGATATAGAACTTGCAGACGTAGAAATGAAAAAAGAAAAGAAAAAATAAACAGCAAAGAGCATAAATAAAAGATACAAACTTATTACCTCTCTATATTGTATTGAAGTCCTTAATACTTCTTATAGACTATAACATTTTCCTCATTGATTTTATCTTCTTTGAAATTGAGGTGCTCTTATATTATTACAACCTAATGTATAAATATTACTCCGAGAAATAGAAAAAATATACTAAATTTGACCTTAAAAATAATAAAATTCAGATATTATTTTCCTAAAATAGAAGCTAATAACTTTAACATGTCTCTATGTGGATTAGGGTCTAAGGGTTTTTAATATATTATATAAATTTGTTAATCTTTCTATAAGCGAGAGTTATACATCTTTCGAAATAATTCAAACCTAATATTTTATCATCTAAGAGAAAAAAGAAAACGAAAAAGAAGAAGAATATAATTTCTTTGTAAACTATTACATATGCTTAAGGGGTTTGAAAGTAGTGAGAAATAAGATCTTTACCAAATCTATTCATTTAGTCACCTTATCTCTATAACTTCTCTCCAACTTAACAAGTAATATGAAAAAACAAAAGACTTGTGACAATGGCGTAGAAATCGTGGAATGCATGTTTGCCTTGCACAAATTAAACCAGTCAAAATAGCGGGTGAAGGTCTCCTAATTCCTTAATAAATTGGGTGCCCTCTCAATGCTTACCTACAACATTTTTCTAAGAAAAATCTTATTTTAAGAAGTAAATGAATAATATTAAGAGATAAGTCCATTAATCTAGTTTGTCAGTGTATTTGTTTAGCAAAAAAAAAATCTTATTATTTATTAGTTTTATATGAAATCTAATCTAAATATTAATCATCAATAAATTTATATTTAGGAGGTGGCGGGTCTAGTTCGTTTGGCTAAAGAATTCTGTTGTAAGTAAGAGGTCACAAGGTCTAGTCTTCCCCAAAACCCGTGGTACCAAAGCGTGTATACTACAATTTATAGGGGAGACAAGACACATTGTAGTTTATAGGGGGGAGGGGAGGAGAGACAAATACCTGACTGATTCCTACAGTTTAAAATAAAAATAAAAATTATATCTATGTTAATTGTAGAAAACTACAGAAATATACATGTTGGATGTGTATTTTGTAAAAACTATTAAATAAACTATTGATCATGCTTTTCAATTAGAGTGACATATTTTAATGATTTACTTAAAGAAATGATACTATGATATCAAATTCTATCTTAGGTTTTTTAGTCATATATTTTCTATAGAATTAAAATATTCTAGAATATTGATATTTAATTATTTTTAATAATGTCTATATTTATTTGTAAAAATAAATTTATCTTTTTTCAATGTCATTTTGTATTCATTAATTTCAATTTGAAACAAATTACTTTTTATATTGTACCCTCCATTTTATACACATTCAACAACAATAATAATAATTACATACTCAATTCACTTTAAAAATAAGTAAAATTATTTATTCATTGAATTAAATATATAAAAATATAGCAAATACTAAATGATACTATTCATTTTTTCTTCAACATATTTACAATTTTTTTTTTAAAAAGACAATAATTTAGTGAAGCACACATTTTATTATGTTATATTTTTGGGAAAAAATTAAACTATTTTATGTGTTCCCCTTACTTGACATTTTCATTTCCACCTATTAAAACAAAAATGAGTAGTTTAGAAATGAGATTCTAAGTACTAGTAAACTTATTGTTATCATATTTTGAAAATTTGAGAGTTGATATCTTGAATTACTTGTTTGAGTTTAATATTTTTTATTTTTTATTTAAAATTGCCATCTTGAATCCATTTTGGCCTCCCATTTGCATGAAATTACTCATTTGATACTTTAAAATATTAATCTTATTTATTGGGTGCTTGAAATGAAAATTTGATCATGTGTTCTATAGGGATCATTTTTTAATGTTTAAAAATATCTATGCTTGAATGTTGACATCATTGAGTCATGCAAGTAAAGCAAGCACAAACTCAATTTGTGAGATTGAAAACAAAGAATGCAATGAAAAATAGAATGATATTCTAAAAGACAAAGTTTGTACAATAGAAAAACTAGTTTGAGTCACTTTATGAGTGCTCAACTCAAGGTGGAAAGAATGATCCATCAAGTGCTAAATGAGAGGTGCCACATATTTTTGAAGAGTTCAACCAAATCTCCAAACGATACATCACCACTTAAGGTGGATTAATACGTAAAGTAGAATAAAATAATTAAATAATAATTAACTATAACACCCCCTTTAATCTCAGCTTAGGTGGGTACAAAGATGGATCATGGGTCTTGAAAACTAGGCCTAATGAGGTAACCATGAACTAAAAATCTCCCATAAAATGGAGAAAGGCAGAAAACTATGTGGAAAAAAACTACCCTCAAAATATATATGATAACAAGAAAGTGCAATAAAGAGAGGCTATGAAGCACTCCCCAAAAGATGATTCTCAACTACTTGTGATCTTCTACTAGAAATAACATCTAGATGCTATCAATGAAGTGCCTTTGAATTCTGATGAATAAGAGAAAGTGGAGGAGATGAATTGTCCATACTAGTAGTGGAAGAATGAATATATGAGTATGAAATCAATAGAGCAAAGTGGAAAAATGTGTAAACATATGAGAGACTATCAATCTCATCCACTTTAATTTTTTTTTTTTTTGTGAATCTCGAATTGTCACTAAAGTTGAAGTGAGCTCAACTATCTTCCTAGAATTTATAAGCTAGGAAATTGAAAGAATGTTGTTTACCAATTTAGGAACAAAAAGGACATAAGTGATACTCTGATTGCATATCTCAATAGTACCTTTTCCTCAAACACATATGAAATTTTTATTAGCTACTTGCAGTTTGTTTACATCAGAAGGATAAAAGGACGTGTGCGGTTTTGGATAAGGAGACATTTGATGTGATGCTCTTAAATCAAAAACCCATTTATAAATCTCTAAACCTACAATTACTATAAGTAATTTTCCTTTAGATATATACTTTGCTTTAGAAGATTGTGAACTAGATGAAGATTCTTTAATGGATGTAGGAACCCCTTATTTCTCATGTAGATGCACAAGATGGTGAATCCTTTTCTTCATACATTTATCTTCATTATCCCCATATTTCTTGTAGAAAGCACAATTCACTTTTTTTTTTGTGATTTATCATCCTTTATTTCTTTGTCCATTTGTTTAGCTGCAACAAGAACTTGTGGCTTTGAAGGTTACATTCTTCCCATTTGAATTAATTTTTCTTGGTCATTTGTGAGAGAAACAACAAAATTTGAAAGAGATGACATAGTGTAGTGTGCACCAAAAACATTCTTTGTTGCATGAAAAGTGGAAACAAACACTGAATATTGAGGACCTAACTTGGATAAGACACTTAAGACCAATTGTTCATCTTGTTTTTCTATTTCACATTGTTTGAGTTAAAACCTTAACAAATTCAATTTACTAAAGAACTCCTTAATTGTGTTAAAGTTTGTTAGATTAGCACTTACTAGTTCACTCTTCAGTTGGTGTCCTCTCATTACATCTTTCTTACCAAATAGATTTTCTAATGTTGTCCATTCATCATTAGGTGTTGTGGTAGAATTAATGTGAAAGAGAAGGTCAGAAAGAATATATGTACACAATGTTCCATAGGCTTCATCATTTCTATTATGCATTTCTCATGTAGGTTACGGTTTCAAACCCATAGTGAGAAGATGTAATCCTAGTTTCTTGAACTTTATCTCTATTGATTGCTTCCATTCATAGAAGTTAAATAGAGTGAGGATTATGTCCATTTTGTAGAATAACACACAAGACAACCTCACTTGATTATATTTTTTATTCCCCCTAAATTTTACATCTTATAATTGAGTGTGATATTGTTTCTAATGAAATGGGCAAGTGATATTCACTTTCACAAAAATAATACTCAATTTGAGTAGCTAATCAAAAGATACAATAATCATATTTTCCTAATTTTGAACTTAGAAACTTAAAGTTTACATTTTAAAAGAGGAGACAAAATATGTATTAAACACCACAAGTTTTCAATCACTTCAAAACTAAAGTCTCCATAATAGAAAATGATTATAGTCAACTATTCACACTTAAAAGTATGATTTACCATTTCCAAATTATGACAAAATGAAAAAGACCCCTTTTACAAACACTTGAAAATGAACAAGTAGCTAAATGAAACCACTAGTGGGTAGCATACTATGATAGTTAACATTTAATAAAAAATTCTATGATCAAATTTCTAATGAATGTTAACCATTTAAGATTAATGCAAAACCGCCCTATTGACCGAGTGTTGGAAAGTGGTCATTGACTGCCATAGAGAGTTTATTGGAAAGTATATCGTAAAAGGGAGTACGACCTTGATCTTTCCTTCTACTACATTTTTATATCTGGGGAAAAATTATGAGGTTATGGCACCTCTCATGGGTCTTCCCTTCATCCATTGAAGACTTCTTCTCTCAATGGAAAGCTCTGACAAGAAATCCTATGCTTAGATCTTTTTGGAATCTAATATTCCCTCATGTTGCTTGGGGCCTCTGGAAAGAATGCAACAATAGAATTTATAGAGGTAAAGAAGCCTTTGAGGATATTGTCTTTGATAAAAATTTTAGATTTCTGAAGGAAAATTTCAATGCTTTGGTTCAGAAGGACAACATGTCCTTGAAAGCGGAGCACTCGCTATATGACCTAACTGTTGCTAAGGAGTGGAACATAAATCTTGTCTTGTCTAGAACCTCTATGACTGCCAAGAAAGACAGAGAGGGTGTTTGTTGGTCTTTTCCGCCAAACGGTTGGATCAAAGCTAATTTTGATGGTGCGGCTAAAGGTAATCCGGGGGCGGGGGGCTATGGTGGAGTCATAAGGAATTCCTTTGGCAATTTCATAGGAGTGACGGCTTCTCCTCTTAGCTCCCAAACCAATAATTTTGCGGAGGCTACTGGAGCTTTTCACATCATAAATTTAACTCAAAGTCTTAACATTAAACATTTGTGGCTTGAAGGAGACTCCAAAAAAATAATTGACTGCCTTAAGGACAAGTCTCCCCCCTCGTGGACCATTAAGTCATGGATTGAGGAAGCTAAGTTGACTTTGGCTAAATTTGATAAAGTTAAAATATCACATGCTTACAGAGAAGCCAATGCTGTAGCAGATTTTTTCGCTAACGAAGGGGTTAAGAGTAAAGATGTGCGTACCTGGCTTAATAAAAATGATCTAAATTCTAATGTTTGCGCCCTAATAAATTATGATAAATCACATGGAAAAGCGGCATGCTATCCCTTTAATGAAGACAGAGAAGACCTTTCACATTACAATCATTAGATTGTATGGGACCAATCCCAGAGGCTTAATTTGCAAGAAAGGCCCACACGCTTTGTGGGTGCTAAGTTGTGGTGGGGCCAATTTTAGTAAAGCTTTTGTTTGGGTCTACCCCACTGTGTCGGCTAAGATGGAAGGAGACAGAAAGTGAATTGAGCCAGACCGCTATGAAACACATATGAAAAATGCCAAGGCCTGGGAAAAAGTTAAAAGTGGTGGGCTACTTCCTTTCCTGGAGAAGCTCCATGGCTCTAGCCAGGAGGCTATGAACCTCTTTGTCAAAAATTGGAATAATGACAATTTGACCCTATTTGGCAGGAATGTTGAGCTCAGTGAAAATTTAATCGCTGAAGTTACGGGCTTATCTACTGAAAGGAAGAAGTTTTTCAGGGACAGGGCTTTTTCTAATGAAGCTGTGATTAGATTTCCTAAAAAAGACAAAGAAAGGTCAACCTTGGTCAAAATTGCTAGTAGCTACTTCGATGCTGATTCTATAAAAACCATCTGGAGGAAGGTGCTGCGGGTCATCATGGAGTACATTACGGTGGATAGGCGTTTTACCAGAGTTTATGGCTACCACTTTTCTCTTCTCAACCACTTCCACCACAAGGTTAGGATCTCTCTTCCTTTTTATCTTTTTTTGTTCCCTGAAGAAAAGTTTGGAGGATAATAAGAAAAACCCCAATAGATTTCCTATTTTACATACGAGGTTAATAAGATTGATTGTCGAGCATTTCCAAAACATGCCTGCCCCCACTATCCTGGATACCACTCCCGACTCTGAGAGTGACGACACATAGCCCAGTGGTTTGGAGTATCTTCCTAGCCCTAGTTCAGCTAGAAAAGTCCTTAGCTCGCATGCTGGCCCTTCGGGAAAAAAAACCCTACTCCCCTTTCTGGTAAAGCCTGTGCTGAGCTTGAGCTTGATAGCCCATCCCTTTTGAATAGCTCCATTCACAAGAAACCCCAAGCTAAAAGTCTTGTTTCCTATTCTGAAGAATCCTCTGATTCGGAGGAGTCCGATGCTAACAAAACTATGGTTAATGATGAACCTCTGCCGGACAAACATGCTAAAGATGATTCCCTTGTTAATCCTAACTCTAAGAAAACTGTTCCTAATATTGGTGATGAGCCCTCTCTAGATTTTCTAAACCTAGCTAAAGCCAATTCTGAGTCACACTCCAAACTCCTGGATTGGACTTTCACTAAAATCAATGAGCTGAAAATTAAAAATTGGGCCCTTCAAAGCAAAATTGAAGTTCTGGTTGCTAAAATTGCTGAGATTGAAAAGAAAGATGTGGACAGGGGGGTCCATGGTCACAGTAACAGAGACATTGATTCCAAGATTGATTATATTATGAACACCATCAAGACCGTCGCTAAGCAAAATAACAGAATGGCTAGACACAATGCCATTATCATTAACGCAATGGGTGAGAAGCTAGATAAAACCCAACAAGGTTCTTTGGTGGTGGATTTGGAGGAAACAGAGGACAAAAGCCAGGACATGGACGCGGGCATTTCCAAAAGAACCAGAGCCAACCTGAAGCGCAAGGTCCCCCCTAATTCTGGGATGATTCAAACTTTTAAAAAAGGTGTCAATGATATGCAGAAGTTGGAGGAGGAGACAAAGTCTGTCCTCAAGACTCTGAAGTAATGTCAGGGGTTTCTGTGCTTTCTTTGCTTTTCCTCTGTTTCAGCCTTTTTGGTTTTGTTCAAATGGTTGCTGCTGATCCTTTCTAGGGCAGCTGGTTTTTGTGGTTGGACTTTTTTGTCCTCTCTTTTGTTTTGTAAACTTTGTGGTTTTGGGTCCTTGTAAAACCCATTTTCCCCTTTTATCAAAAACAAATCCTCCTTTAATGATAAAATGTGTTAATCAATGTCTAAGTACTTCCAGATAAGGTGGCGCAAAGAGTGGAAGCCGCAGAATGGACAGGAACACGGCCTCTTCCATTCTACTACTCCCATTTCCTTACTATACCGATGAAATAAAGACAACAAATATATCCCATGTATATGTGGAACGGAATAACTGCAACAATTGTGAATTGAGCAAATCGATTCCTTTGGTGGCAAGCGTAGGCACTGTAAATAGAAATGGAACAGTGTAGAGGCCATAGTGGGGGTCCTCGCTGCTGGGTGGCTCTGATGTATGACGCAGATATGAATGCTACGTCGTTGCCTTCTGCAAATACCCATCACCGGACTAGTGTTTCCTTTCCAATATGTGTATAGCATAGAATAAATGTGCCAACCAAGTTGTGGGTACGTATGCCTTATGTCAGGGAGCCATTAGTCCTCAAATAAACAATTGCAATTGGGGATTCATATGTAGATTATGAGACAAGGCGGCGTAATCTTGAGCCACGAAATAAAACCCTTCTAGTTATAGACATGCAACTCTACTTTAAGGGAATCATGATGCCCATTTTAATGACTTGTAACGGTTCTATGAATATGCAAGGTCTTCCAACAACAAAACTATGTGGTCTCTATCAATGGTGGCCTTTAACAAATGAATCTACTACGCATGTTATAGGCCTCTTATGTTGGGTTGTGCTCTCAGTCAGCCTTAAATCATGTTAGTGTTTGAAAAAAATGAACAAAAATACACACAGCGAAGGGATATATTACATGCACTAGTGAGCGAACCAGAGATTACTCACGCTGCCATGCACTTAAAATAGAGATTCGCAGATTTTCCAAATTAGAATATGGATTTCACAATCACTATTGAAATGTCTCGCAGCCTGCTATGTATGCCCTTTGATGCCAGTGTCTATGCAGTTATCAGATTGTACATTTGATCGTATTTATTAATTTTGTTAAAAACTATAATACAATGTTATTTCTTATTTTTAATTAATTAATAATTACAGTCAAAGATGTAATCTCATGGGTGGGTAGACGTTGCTCCCTTTAATCAACCTTTCTCTGTTTAGATCGACCCTCAACCGGCCTTCAAAAGAGACACGTGATAAACCCAAGATTGCATGCACATAGACTCACAGGTCAAACGAACCAACAACCAAGTGCAAAATTGCTTTGGTACGATGTTAATGTTAATTAGATCATTTTTTTAAGGCTAACATCACTGATTTATGCAAAGTCAAGCAAACACAAATTCAATTTGTGAGATTATAAGAGTGCTCAATTCAAGATGGTAAGAAAGTTCCATCAAATGGCAAATGAGAGATGTCAGATATATTTGAAGAGTTCAACTGAATCTCCAAATGATACATTGCCACTTAAGATGGCTTAATATATAAAGTAAAATAAAAAAATCAATTAAATAATAATTTTACTTTTGTTGGGATATGTAATTTCTTTCACCCTTATGTAAGTCATTACATTGAAAAGTTCTAAGATACAGATAAGAAAGATGGAAAATAAATATTTGTAAGTTTGCCTAAGTTCTAGAATGATCTTTCTAATCTCTAAGACCTCTATATAACGAGGCAGATGTATTGACTAATGCATCAGATCAAGGTGTATCAGATCAAGTGTCCACATGACCAAGTGGTCATTTTCTAATCTCTAAGACCTCTATATAACGAGGCAGATGTAATGACTAATGCATCGGATCAAGGTGTATCAGATCAAGTGTCCACATGACCAAGTGGTTATGTGGAGAAAGATGAGAATGCAGCAGCATGTAATCAATTGATGGATTAATGTTAATAGTGCAGCAGCATGTTTGAGCAATGTTTGTGTATTTGTGTGATTGATTTTCTGAGTTTATATATTTTTGAATTTTTGTGTTTGATCTGTTATGATTCATATCCATCCACCCCCATCATAGTGGTATTAGAGCCAGATCAAAGTTAGTTGAAGATCGCAGATGCAAGTTCATCCATGCTAAAGCGTTTGTTGAAGGATCATGAAGTATCAGAGCCAGATCGGAGCCAGATCGAAGGATGTTAAGATCTAGAAGAAGAATTCGCAGGTTGATTGTTGAAGACATATCTTGATGTTGTTGCGGTACAAACTAGATCGACTACCAAGGAGATCGTAATCCGTCACAAGCCGCATAAAAGGTGCATTCAACATTAGTTTACCAGTTCGTAGCCCGGTAGAAAAGGTAAGGCTACGAATTTACTTAAGCCGCTGGTTGTAAGAAAATGTCACAGCTATTTTAGGAAGAGAAAGACATCGATTGAATGAAGATTTGCTACTATGATTTGCAATGAGTTGTGAAAGTTGAGGTGTCACTGTTGTTCAAGGAAGCCATAGGTTGTAGTAAGGTCAAAGTTCGGAAGAAAACTTTGTCAAAGGAATTAAAGCCCTCACTAGGAGGAAAGAGATCTGTGAAGGTGTTGATTGGTAGAAATCGCTAAAGGGAGATCGCAGCTAAAGAAAAGCCGCCAACATTAGCAGAATAAAGGAGGAAGTTGAGATCGCTGGCTGTTGAGAGTTCCAGAAAAATTGTTGTTGCCAGTTGTTCACAGATGGGTTAAAGCTTCAGGTGTAGAAGATCAAAAGGAGTTGTAGATCGAGGATTTTTAATTAGAGCCGCCACTAAGAGGGTCCCAGTCAAAGAGAGATTGCTAGAGGATCGCTGTTGTTTGGAGATTATTATACCTGCTGCTAAAGGAAAGCAAAACGATTTATTAGTAGCCGCCCATAGAAGCCGCAGAACCTGTTACGGAAAAGGTAAGATTGTAGATTGAAGCAAGGAAGCTGACTGCTAACAAAAGCTGAAATATTGCAGAATTTTTTTAAGATTAAATCGTCGCTTCCAGTAAAGAAAGGTGCAGATCGTGAAATCAGATCGCAGATTGTAAAAGTATCGATGAAGAAAGGCAGAAGAAGCCACCATACTCCAAATCAGGAAATGCCATTTGCAGGGAGAATGTACCGCTGAAGACAAAGAATGAGGAATGTAGCAGTTCGTAGGAGAAGAGGAGATCGTAGCAAGCCGCCTAATGTCGATCAGAAATATTTCATTGAAGAAAAGACAGAAGTCTGAAAGAAGTCGCTAACAAAGGAATATCGCTATTCAAATAGCCAGAAGTTGATCATTGAGTATACAGCTAAAGACAAAGTAGAAACCGCCCGGGAAGTTTGAAAAGAGGGAGACGCAGCTCACCAGTCAAAGGAGTCTATATGGAGGCTACCATTCGCACAAATTCCCAAAGGTAGATTGCAGGCAGCTATTTGTATTGCCAATATTTGAAAGAAGTCACTGGCCTCATTGGATTTGCATATTGAAGTTGAAAGGAAGGGACAGCTGCAGCTGTTCAAGGTGGAATCGTGCAAAAAAGATTGAAGGCACGCGTAGCTACCGAAAAAAAAGGAAGAAATTGAATGCCGATAGGAGGATGCTGGCCACAACCAGAAGAAACATTATGGTTTTTTCCAAGCCGCTGTGAAGGAAGAAATTCATATTTGAAAATCAGGTTGATTGTTAGCCGATTGCAGCAGATCAGAGAAGTGAAATTCAGATAAATTATTGGTAAGCAGTTAAAGAGAATGCAGTTGTTAGAAAGCGCAAGTCAAGCTGTGTCAAAAAAGAATCGCTGTCAATGAAAAGGTGTCGTCATCTTTGGACTCTCTCCCAGTCAATAAGAGATCGCCAGTTTAAAGGATCTGAAAGTGTAGAAGGCGGCAGTTCTAAGTTGTTTGAAGACGGATCTAAGGATATTTGAAGGAATACGGTAAGCGCAGATAGCAGAAATGGTGATGGTTTTATTTTAGTGTTCTTACAATTTAGTGATTCAAAGAAAAGATTCTGTCATAGTTGTTTAAGTGATAAAGTTGAAGAGATTATGGATGAGAAAAGATGCCAAAGAAAAGAGGTGAAGAAATTGAATTGTAAGATAGTGTTGCAAAATTGAGAAGAAAAGCCATATTTCAAAAGGAGCCGAAGCTTGTAGTAAGTCACAGCCATCAAAAGGCAGTTTGACCAAGCCGTCAAGGAGACAGTGTAGTTGCCAAGGAAGAGCAGTTATCAAGAAGTCTAAATCCGTTGAAATGAATAAAAGGCCACCGCCCAGAGGAAAGAAGGTGCAGTTGAATATGGAATATGTAGATCTAAGCTGGAAGATCATTACCGTCAAAAGAAAAGAGGAGATCGTTGAAAAGAGATCGGATTGCAAAGAAAACTAAGGTGAAAAAAAATAGATACAGCCATAACTATTGAAGGAGAAATTGTGAAAGGAAGAGTGAAAGCACGTAAAGCTGCCAAGCGAAGAAATTGCAAGACTGCCACAACAGTTGGAAAGAGTTGAAAGGAATAAGATCCAAAGATCTTTGAAGGTATCATGCAAGAAAAGATTGAGAGTTTGCAGAATTCATTTGTGGTCGAAATTAAGGGGGATTGTTGGGATATGTAATTTCTCCTACAGATTGCAAATATTAAATGAAAAATATTTATAATTAAATGTAAAGTTCTAGAAAGATAAGGGATAAGGATAAACATAGAAAAATATTAAATGATTGTACTGGTCGGTCTATAATCCTCCTTGGTTTGTTTGCAAATGTGATTGATATAAGTTTCAGATGCCAAGCGTTGGGACATTGTCATCAATTATAACTACACCATTTTGGCTGTAGGTTCACAAAGATAAAAAAAAAATCCACTTTTGATGTCTGGATGTAAGGCAATAGATGGCTATGGAACAATGTTGGTAAGTGTTTATCTAAAAAAATGTTGTTACTTTTATATGGATGAATGATATTTGCTATCCATAGTTATATACACACACACACAAACACACATCTATATATATATGCATGTATACATATATATACATGTATACGTATACTGGATGGCAAGTGTTAACCCATGCAAAGGTTAAGGTATGCTGTTGTTGTGCTTTTTTCGTTCTTGATTTATTGGTTGTAGTTATCTCTATGCAGTTTTGGCATTATTCCTATCACCGTGGGTGCAATTGTAGGTAAATCTAAGTTCTTTCATTTAAAAATATGGACAGGGTTGGTAATTTTATTGCCCAATTGCAGATTAAGATAGGAGTAATTGTATATATATGGATATGTAGAAGGTTTGTTATTTGTTTAAAGTTTCCAATGGGCTTTCCATCAAACGGGTCTTCAATAGGATTTGTTGTGCAATAACTATTTTGCAATGTCTCAATTTGTCTACAATATTTAATCCCACAAAATGTGGCATGGTTTTTTTGCGTAATATATGGAAGGGAGGTGGATGGTAACTGTTTGCGTGTGCGAGGGTTTACAGATTCTGGCATTGTTGTACAATGGGGGACGGAGCAAGCAAATGCAATATTAAATGTTGGTGGCTACAAAAGTATATTTTGATTAAGTTCTATTTTTAAAACATACATGTAAACATATAGACATATATATACATGTATACATATATATGTATGTATACATGTAGATATACATGTGTATATGCATGTCTATGTATCAATAAATATATACATGTAAACATATACACAAATATATACATGTATACACATACATATATATATATATAAACACACATGTGTATATACATATACTTTCTCACATGTTTTGTAGCACACGAGTATTAAAACCCTCCAACCTACTATCAAAAGCAACAATAAACATAGCCTGAAAGGCATGAAGAATAAATTAATCATTTATGCAAAAATACCCATATAAAACATGCACATATATATATACATGTAAACATATGGACATATATATACATGTATACATATATACGTATATATACATGTACAAATATCCATGCATATATACATGTAAACATATGTAGACACATATATAACCCATGTAGAAAAGAGTATAACCCAACAAACTTGATTGAAAATTTGAGCTGCATCACCTCACACTAAATATTATAGAGAAATATAGAAATTCTAAAAGAGGTATTAGAATAACACTAATGTAGGTTGAAGTCTCGATTAAGTGTGTATATGTATATATATTTGTATATATATATATATATATATGTATATACACACACAGAGACACACATATACACATGTGTATATACATATATTTTCTCATGAGTTTTGCAACACACTAGTGTTAAAACCATTGAACCTACTATCACAAGGAACAATAAGAAGAGCCGACAAATCCAATTCGTGGATGGGGGGATGTATTGTATATATATATATATATGCATGTCTATAGATATGTATATATGTATATATGCATAAATATATGTATGTATGTTTTACTAATAGCTCTGATACAATTCCTTCATTTTTGTATAATACGGAATGGAAGATAATGCAACTCTTTTTATACAGAGACATATAGCAAGAAGACATTAACAATAAATTAATTATTTATGCAAAACACCCATGTATAACAGAGTATAACCCCACAAGCTTCATTGAAAATGAAAACCAAACCATGTGTATGGAAACAAAGATGCATAGAATATATATATGTGTCTACATATGTATATATATGTATGTATGTATGTATATATGGATATATACATTATGCACAGGCATGCAACAATCAGCCGATAGGGGCCTACCCCGGTGGGCAACGTTTGTGGTGACGAGGGTTGAAGCTTTTTATTTGCATGGAAAGGTGACCGTGAATGAAACAAATGAGTTAGATTGTATGAATCAAGTAATAACAAATAAATTTTTGTATAAATTTTATTTAATAATATTAAAAGATTTGGAAATCGATTTTTAAATTTGTTTAAAAGTAGGAACTTAAAAATTAAATTAAATATTAAATTTAAAATAATTGTTTCTTCTAGCAAGAATATTTGAGTTTTATATTTATTGGAAACAAATGCACATGTATATTGTCACTTTTTGTGTAGGTTATTCAATCAATTAATTATTTAATTTTTAAGTTAATGGATTTTTTTTGTAAGAGTCATCACGCATGTGTGTATTTTTTAAAATTGGACAAAAAAAGTACACATTTTTCCATGAAAGGAAGACGTTCAATATTGAGTAATTTTTATAATTAGTATATTTCTATAGTTTTGGAAATTAAAGTTTTAGTATACAAGTGTTTTTTGAAGAGAGATGTAAATTAGCTATAGGCATCTCCACTTGTAATTCTATTACTATCTAGACAAGGTGTGACACCAATTTGTATGTAAAAATTGGTTTTCCAATTGAAGATTCAACCTAGATTATTTGCCACTAAATATTATAGAAAAAATAGGGAAATTGTAAAACAACTCCTAAAGAACAGTTAAAAATTATAGCTAAATCACATATGAGCCAGAATCCACAGTAAACATTTTCATACAACACAAGTATTACAGGTTACAAAGCACTTGAGAAAAAAAAAATCCACTTTTAAATGAATTATTGCATAGTTCAATTGGAGAGTCAAAATAGATAATGTTGCAGGAGGGGAAAGTTTAGTACAAAATATCAATGAAAATATATTGATCTAGTTACATTCTAAAAAGATCCATTTTGGCACTTTAGATATGTTACACATACTGCACGATTAAATGTTGGCTTCTCAACAAATAGAAACTACAAACAGATAGCACATAAGGTAAAGATGCGACTACTTGGCAGTACATAAGAAACATGTTGTTACAAACCATGTTTTCTATACATGTATCTATGTGAGAACAGATATATGGAATGAAAATGAAAACCAAAAAACCCATGCTCTTTATTCACCCTTCCATATTGGCATCATGGAGCCCCGGGGACCCTAGCCAAACCCCCAAGCAAAAGCACTATGAAATGTCCACTGGAAATTTTGTGGAGTTCCATCTATTGGAATTGTCATCTATGCTTTAGCCTAACCCCTGCAAATAGAAGAGAGAGGTATGGCAATGGATGGGGAAAGAAGATGAGTAAGGGAGGATCAAATATTAGTAAATATATAGTGAAAATTAATAAACACAATTAGAAAGTAGAAATGACGTATAATATTTGCAAGGGAGTCACATAATCTATTTATTGATTATGAAGAAGCTTTTCACTTACATGTATTTTTGGTTATGCTTGAGAACCAGAAGGAGGACTGGATTGAGTTGGTAAAGCATTGAACAATTTGGAAATTATGTAGCACATCAGTGTTCAAACCCTAAAACCTACTATCAAAATGAAAAATAAGCAAAGAACAAAAGATATAAACAATAAATTAATCATTTATGCAAAATTCCCAAGCAAAATGTCTTACTGATTGCACAGCCTAACAGTTTTAATAGCCTCCAACCTTCCAAACAATGGATCCGAACGCAAAAAATTGAACAATAGCGTGTTATCAAACCAACACCACAATGGCTCTTTCTAGAATACAACTTCATCAAAGTATACTCTCCCAGATGCCAGCATTCAATATTGCATTTACATACATATATATACATGTATACATATATTGGATGGCAACATGTGAACATATATATATATATATATAAATATATATATATATATATATATATATATATATATATATATATATATATATATATATATATATATGCATGTATATATCTATATATATATATATGCATGTATAGATATATATACATGTAATGCAACTTAATCAAAATATAATTTCCCACACTACTACATTCAATATTGCATTTACTTTGACCAAACATATTTACTTCATCCACCGCCATAGTACAACAACCACATAATGCATTAAGCCTTGGGTGAGCAAACACTTAGCATATAAAATTACTCTATTTGTTAGGATGGTACAAAGAAGCAGTTCAATCAATGTGGAAATGTATATATACAAACACAAGAATAACTTACGTAGCAATTAACAATGTACATCAACCTATTTCTAAGGATTTCCAATTAAATGAAAATTTAGAACGCTCGAAAGATGCACAATGCAGAGAATATAGCAATGCAGGAAAGTATACACTAGAATATGCAAGAAAATATTTTTAATTCAGTTGCATTGTGAGAATAGGCATTCTAGTATTATGAATATGTGGTCCAAAATATGTAAGAAAATAGGTTTATTCAGTTGCATTGTCACAAGTCTATTCTTAGCAAATAGAAACTTCAAACAAATAGAGTATCGGCTAAAGACATAAAGTTCAACAGATTCAATGGGTCTTTCGACAATGCAATTTAATCAATATACTTCCTCACACATTTTGTAGCACATGAGTGTTAAAACCCTCCAACCTGCTATCAAAAGGAACAATAAAAACAAACCAAAAGGCATAAACAATAAATTAATCATTAATGCAAAGTACCCAGTATACATATACACATATATATCCATGTAGATATACATGTAATCCAGTATACATATACATGTATATATATGTATGCATGCATATATATATGTATGTATAGATGTATATATCTATATATATAGATGTATACACACACACACACACACACACATATATATATAATGTACGTCGTGCTAGATGAGTAGTTTACATAGATGGTTAATTTATTGTCTATGTGTTCTTCTCAAATGTTTGTATCTTTGTCATTATACCCATTGTGGAGATTTGAAAAAGATTATCATTCTGTATGGATGGAGGAATTGCAATTAAATGTTGTAGACACGTGAAATTAGCATTATGCACTTAGTTCATATCCATCCTCTCATTCATAAATCAAATTCACATTAATCCACTCATTAGGTAAATCAGGTTCATTTAATATGTAAGGATTATCCACTTAAATTGAATAAATTAACTTTATTTAATTTAAGCCTATCATTCCCTCTTTGATTAAATAAATCAAACCTTTATTTAATTAAATCTCAAATCACCATTCATCTCCCTTTGATTTAGCTTAAATCCATAAATCTAAGTGAAATGGGTCAAAGGCATCTAACATCATCTTAACTAATCTAATCCATGATTAAATGCTAATCCTAATCACTTATATTCTCTAGATTTTGCCACTTGTGCATGAAATTGCATTTAATCGATTTATCAAAATATTTATTTACTTTCAACTTGGCATAAAGGGAGAATATTCTCCAAGTTTGAATCTCCCCCCATTTTGGCATGTACATCCAACAAAGCAATTAATAAGATCTTACATGTCTCTTGCACAAGTCAAGCTTAGCATTTAACTCATCTTGTCTCTCAAATTCAAATTCAAATTTCCCCCTCTTGGGCACATTTCCCAAATCTTGCACATTCCTCATCCTATCACAAGATGACAAGTGTCTCCATCTCATCACTCCATTCAATATCCCACATTGCTCTCTTATGAGCACTTTTAGCATTTGAGAATCTACAAATAGAGAGCTTCATTCATCAACAAATCCTCCACAATCTTAGCATTTCATCTACAATCATCATGCAAGGTCACTCTCTTCATTTGAGAATTGATTTTTTCCACACCATCTTCATATCATATTCATATCAATTTCATCATCAAGCTTAAACAAGGATTGGGAAAGGGCTATTTTCTACAATAGCACCAATCCACTATGAGATAAAGTTGATTCATGTTGTTTGTATGCTCATTTAGTTTTTCTTTCTATTTTAATATCTTATTTAGCATATCTAACATGTTTCATTATTTCATAGGGATGTTGATTATTAGTTTGGTTTTAAAATGCTAACCATTTGTAGATTTTGACATCCACAAATGTCCTTTCTTTCCTTCGAAAATATGCTGAGGGTTAGTAATTTGTTCGCCGTCAGTTTATGGTTTTGGTTATCTATGTCTATTGACAAATGAGGAAGATTTAGGCAGATCCTTTGTTTAAGAGGTAAGCTCCAAGCTATCAGTAAAAGCCCTAGACAAGTCGTGTCTATTTTTCTAAAAGCACGAATTATAAAAGAGCTATTAGATGGTAAATCCTATTCATGGTTGGATTGATGGAAGCCCTATTGAAAAACATATAACAATAAGAAATTAACAATAAATTAATCATCTATGCAAAACACCAATGTAAAAAAGAGTATAACCCCACAAACCTCATTAAAAATTCCACATGTGTTGCCTCATACTAAATAGTATGGAGAAATAGAGAAATTGTAAAAGAGGTATTAGAATAAGACAAACAAGTGCAATGAAGGAAAATGCACATCATCACATCATATGGATAAAATGATTAAGGAAAAATTATATTTTGAAGTCTTTGAAAAGATCAATGCATGTCTACTTCCACCTATATATATATGTATGTATGGATAAATATATGTATGTATGTTTTACTAATAGTTCTGTTACAATTTCCCCATTTTTTTTATAATACTCAATGGAAGATAATGCAGTTGTTGTTATACAATTTCTCTATTTGTTGGAACACTACAAAGAAGGTGGGCATCAAAGCAAAATGAAAACCATGGAAGCTCAATGAATGTGCAAATCTATATAGGCAAAGGGAAGAATAAATTACGTAGCCATTCACATTCTACAGTGTCCTCTTTGTAAGGATTTGAAGTGAAATCAATTAGAGGGATTCAAAGGGGCTAATTGTACAAAATGTGTATAGCACAAAAGATGCAAAGAGTGTATATATGTGTCTACATATGTGTGACCTTTCCACTCAAATTAAAAGCTTCAACCTTTATTGAGAAATTATAGTTAAATGTTGTTGTTGTTGCTAGGAAATATGGACAATGATAGTGTGTGCCCTGCTATTTGTTTATTGTTTGCAAGTATCTCTGTGCACTTTTCATGTTATAGCCATTAACATAGGAGCAATTGCAAATTAAGAGTAGTTTTCTGGCTGTGAAGTATTATTCTAATAGATCTTTTAGAATTTCTTTATTCGTTTAAGTTGACTAGAAAAGAGTATAAGTTGAATTTTGAATTCATAGCTCACTTCTTATGCAAATTTCTTATCTTGTATTAATATGTTTAACGTGGGCTTTAAGATATAACAAAAAGAGAATAACATGAAACATATTAAAACAAAATACATGGAAGTTGAAAGAGATAAGGGAAACAAAATATCATCAAACATAAGAATACAAAAGAAGCAATTGATGCAAGAATTCACATTTTCCTATCAGCTATTTGCTTCAAGTTCCCATTGGGATTTGCATAAGAGGCAAGTATAGGACCATGGGAAAATGTAATCTGAACAACAGACTATAGTTATTGTAGTCAAGTACATGTATAAATTTGTGCATGATTGTTTATGTAAAGAAAAAAATATATAGAGGGTATGTAGCCATGGAGGGAAGGGAAAATTGAATGTATAAAATAGGAAAATATAAATTTGTAAAAAAAACCTTGTTTACAATTAGAGTTGTGGGCATCTTTTTGGCACCAATTGTTGAATACATGGGCTGCATTTTTGCTTGTTGATCTATTTTTGTATTGTTATATTAGAATACATGTTTGAAATTAGATAAGTAAGGAATGGGGAAAAGGAATTGCGGAATGGGCCACTACAAGAGCAACAATGAAGATGCCACAAGCTATGGACAAGGGCAGTTGTGGAGCTCTCCAAACTGACATGCAAGGGAGGTGCATATCAATTTCTTTGACAGGGCTACTAGGAAACAAACAACAAATTTTTTCATTTCACAAGGCAACCAAAATAGTTGATATCATTATATTGGAACAATGAATATTATCAACTGGCATATGAGAAAAAACCTACCATTTTGTGTCTATTGAGCGAGGCACGATGAGGAAACCACGAAGCCAATAAACTCCATGGTCATTATGGACATGCTCGAGCAAGCCATGACAAGTAACATGGAATTTTATCGTGTATCATAGAAAATAAAATCAATGTACACAACACTATATATATATATGAATGTAATATATAAGAACAGTGAAATAGGGAAATGACAGAAAAATAATTTTGTAGACAAACATTTGTAACAATTTGAATCAAATAAAGCTAATAGAAAAGATAACAGCAAGACATCTAAATTTGTGGAAGGAAAGCACAAAGGAGGAATGTGAGAAGTCAATGTACATATAGGTTGTCAGAATAGAAAACACAACATCGTTGGAGGATTTTAAACTTATTAGTCAAATGGAGGACAATTTTTTTTGAGAATGCATCTACAACATGTGCATATATAGCTTAATATATTGGAATGTTGCAAAGACGCCAATTACTTATACAACTTTTGTTTTCTAGTTATTGTTGGTTCTAATCTTCGTGCATCTTAGACAACTGAAGTTTTTTGTATTTGCATATGTATTAATGTGTCAGAACTATAGTTGTATGTTTACACCACTGTATGTTAAAATCAGTTGGAAGAGAATTCTAGGTATGCCAATAAATAGTTGACTTCATGGAATTTTAAAACACTTAAAAAAAGATGGGAAAATGGAATATACAAAAGAGTGTATTGGTTTGAATGCCATATAGTAAAAGCATTGCACAACGAAAGTTTAGACCAAGTAGTTGGCAGTTTAATATTATAGAATCATCAAAACATGGAATTGGCATGTACAAGTTGTGGCCTCTACTTATTTGTGCATGTTATATTTGTGCATCTTTGGCATTATACCCATTGTACACAAATTATTACTTGGTATGGTTTTTAAAGCTACAACTTAGAAAATGTTTGAGGAGGCGATGGCACATAGGCTGAGGTAGATGCAAGAATAATTATCTTGGAGCCTTTTTTTTTAAGTCAGCCTATCAGGTGGAACTAGAAGCACTTGGGAAGGCCTGCAATTGCTCGAGGAGTGTTTCTTCGCTGCAGTAATGAGCAATGTACTTGTTGGTGCCAAGCCTAGAGTATCTCTCAAATGAGAAAGGTGGATCGATACAAATTCTTTCAATTGATTTTACATGTGAAATAGATATAAAAGTCAACCCTTTCCTCTCTTTTCAACCTATGTTTATTATTTCTCTATCCAATGCTAAGCCCTGTGCTTTATGTATTGTGATTCCCCATGCCATAGTGAGTGGAATTTGTGTTCGACTCCCCCAACTTATAGCTGTGATGGGGATGTTTCTTAGATGTTCTAGGTCCCATGGTGGGCCAATGTAATTTTGGCAGTAGACAACAACATAGTTAGGTGGGTTTGGCGGTTTAGAATGTGGATTGTACACAACATCTGTAACAATACCAAGGGATCCATTGATGAGGCTAGCTTGAATCTACAAATTCGTTGTTAGCATCAACTATTCACCAATACAAAGTAGAAATTCTGGGAGAAGCTGATCATCATCTCCATGATCAGATGTCTATTGCTGAGCCATCTGAGCAATGCTAATGGCTATTGGTAGATTTAACTGTTTGATCATTTGTTTGTTGTGGAATGTAACCAAGTCATTTGTCACAAAAAAATGTGTAGCAACATCAAATTGTTCTCTTTTTGTGGCTAAGAGAATTTTATTTGTTTATTTCATAAGCTCTTCCCAATCATCATGGATAGCCTCAAAATTTCTTATATGAAGTAGGATTTCCTGAAACTTTCGTTGTGAAGGGTTATCTCCTTTTTGGTGAAAGATAGTGTCTAGGGTTATTGAGACCGTGAAAGTGTGCCACAAGGCTATAGCCGATGAGGATGAAGCATAAATAGGTGTATCCATGATAGGTGGAAACTGAGCAATATCACCAACAAGGATCATAGAAACACTGTCAAATGTCTCTGTCTACTTATCTGGGAGTGCTTGGCGTAATCAGCTATATATTTTCAGTAGCAACTTTGGGCCTAGAAAACTCATTTCATCAAACAATATGTACTCAATATACTTAAATTGTTCTTAGAATAATGTCAATTGTTTCCTTTGAAAAGGATTCATATCCTTTATGGGAATCTGAAGTGTTGTATGGATTGTAGAGGCACATATGTTGTATGTAGCGAAACCTATAGGAGCCAATGTGAGCAAGCAACTATTGGGTCTAGCAAAAGAGGTATTCATTTGTTGTCGAATACAATTTATCAGGAAGGATTTTCCAGTGCCAGCCATGCCTTGAATAATCATGTGGAGAGGGGCTTTGGGTGAAGGCTACATACAGTGGGTTTGGATTATTTGGAGGGCCAATTGTTGGTTCAGTGAAAGTTGATGGGTTGAAATATCTGCATGAAAGAATTGAACCATAGCTTTCTCACGTTGTTCCTTTGTTGATGAGATGAACTGCAAAGCAATATTATGGAGTTCTTCAAGAACATGGTTTGCATTCTATGGATGGCTGATATGAAAATCCTGCCTACCCAATAGCTAAAGCTGATTTATACTAAAGTTAGTTGTAGCACCAAGCTGAGAGAAAATTTCCCATTCATATTCATCCATAGAAGGATGATGGTTCAAATCATCAGTATCAGTATCATCCTATTCTTCAATTGTGGATGTAACTGGAACTCTATTAACATGCTAAGGATGATAACCAACTGTTTTTAAAAGTTTCCAATTTTCTATTATCTCTTCTCTCTAAAGACCTATATCTTTGTATGTTCCGGAAAGGTTTGTATAACATAAGCTCAGTCCAACAAAATGTTTCAAATATCTTTGTATCTTCAACAAGAGTAGTCTTGAATAACAGGTAAACAAGGACAACTACAAGCTGTAACCTTGGTTTCCATTTAGCCTTCTTGTGTTGCTGCGAGTGTGTATATAGGTGGACCGAGTCAATAAGGGATAAAGTAGCTAACTCTGGAGGCCTTTTGCATATAGAAATGAATATATTTTGTTGGAAACTCTTCATTAGTATCATATTTTTTTATACGAAATCATGCCTTTTTTCCAACATTCAAGCGAGCATATCATCAGCTTGAAGTAAGAAGAGGCAATTTCTCTAACATATGGAATGTATCCTATGCAAATATGTCACATTCCACAAGCATATTCATCATAAATTTTTGGTATGCAACGAGTGCTCTATCCTCAACTATATTTGTATTTGCAACTCTTTTCAACATATCTAGATAATTTTCTAATTTTTTCTTAGATTTAGCTATATATTTAGAAATATAATTCAAAACAATTTTCCTAGAAACAAATAGCTAGCAGTCAACATTGGCATGCCAAATTGCAAGCATAGACAAGCTATGAATATTTAGGTGATCATCATTTCTTGCTAGTTTGTAGGATTTGTTAGAGTTAGCATCAAATGTCAATGTAGAGGTAAGTTGTTGTTGCCATCGTGCTTTATACCGACATTGCAATTGCTCTCTGTTTCTTCTTAAAAAACTTGTATATTCAAAGCATTTTGTGTGCCTTTGAACTATGTTTAGCAACTCTTCATAATCTATGATTGGATCATTGGTCAAGATCAAGCTCGTGGTAAGCAAGTACAAGTTTTCTTCAGAGCAATGATACGCTCTAAGCAATCTTTGTGCAAGGCAACGTGGATTCCAAACTAAAACATATGTATGAAAAAGGTGCCTTGATATGGTAAGATCATGGTCATTGGAGCAATCAAGAGTATCCATGTCAGGAGCTTCTGAAAGCCATAGAAAACCATGCACATGTGCAGAGCCACAATGTTTCCATTCATATCTATACCAATAATCTTTTGCATGCAAAATCTTTTCGAACACCTCCTCACAGAAAATTGAGAATCTATGATGCAAATATAAAGATGTTATATGTGGATTCTGAACAACACTATTCATTAGCGTTTTTGTTGAAGGCTCCATCGCTAAATGAGATGCAACAGAGAAAATATTTTGTAGGTTAGCCCCTTTTGTGTCTGCACAGCTCAAAGTGGAAAAAAGGGTGGGTGTACCAAGTTGTTCGATCATAGCGGTTAGCTAGGTTTGGAAAGAGCTCCAGAAAGAGCGGGTCCTACACAATGATGTGTCAAATCGCATCAACTACTCAACTAGCTGGCGGTTGGGAGCAACTTGACGCTGTTGCCTCAAAATATTCAACAACCTAGGGATTCTATCCTCGAGATCCGCTCTAACAAAAATAGAGACAATTTGTTGGTTGCAATGTCTCATAATCAAGTTGTAGAGAAAATATCTAAACCTAACATGTTTTCCAAACCTATTGTTAAAATATCTGATTAGGTGGAGGGCATATTCATGCAAGTGAATTTTAATATTTCTTGGTTGAAGGGGAAGCACTGCTCCAATGGGGAACAATGTTGGAAAGGCCATTGAAAATAAACCTTCAATGTTGTATTCATTAATAGGAGAAGAGCTAACTTCAGGCCAAGATAAGATATTTTGGTCTTTTTTTTCAATTTGCAAAACGTCTTTTACTGCTTGCATCTCTTGTCTAGCATTTGGTAAGAAAGGAATAAATGATGACAAGTTTGAAGACCCATTTTCTTCTTGTCTAGGATTTGTTGAGCTGGTTGATGGCATTAGGTCTTCACCTGAAACTTGCTCTATTGTATGTAACAAACTGGACACATCAACAACAACATCAGGTAACATATTAAGAGCCTCAACATCAAGTTAGTATTTTTCATATTAGATTTTTTATTTCAATGCATCCATGACATGATTTTTATTAACATAACAATAATAATTCCCACCTTCAATAGTGGTCCTGTGAATAATAACAACCTCAAGGTCTTGTAGACGATGCGGTAAAAGTTTTGCAATGCTTGAGATATCTTGAGGGAAGCTTATCATGTGACCACTATATTTAAATTGGCCTCCTCTAGTGTGGGTGACCTATAAAATTGGAGCCACCCTAGCAATAAGCATCTCTTCAACCTATGTTAAATTTTTGAGTAGCAATGGTTTTGGGCCTGGGTCCATTCCATTTGCAGAGATGAACCAATGGGAACCTTTTTCAAAATAATACCTTACACATATGGCTTTTGACACTAGAACATTCAAGTGTGCATCCCTATGTAGCTTTCCCTACATATTTGGAAAACAAAAAGGTTGGAAAGCGCATCTATACGATGTCAAAATCGCTTTACCACAACAAGATAGTTATCATTGAACATTTCTTTGAGGTATTGTTCTTGTGTTCGTGCAATAGGTGAGCTCCTCTGAGATTGTATACAAGGGTTGGCATTTTCCATTGGAATTGCATGTTGCAAGGGAGCACTGTTACCATTTTCATGTGAAGATGTGGTTTTTGTAGCTATCCTTTGTTGTAAGTATTTTTTGCGATACGTCATGGATATTTCCTCTCTATGCTCCCTATAGTAGAAATAGTTTCATTGCTATTTTTTACCCTTTTTAAATTCAACAATTGATTGGGTTGTGTAACTTGACTTTTCCTGTACAGCCTACAAGTCTACATACAAGCTCAAGTACATTAGGATATATGAATATCATATATACCCATACATACATTGAAAGTGGTAATTATCCATAAACATATAACAAAATATATATGTCTATCCATCTGTATATGAATCAATATTTGTGAATGACCAAAAAAGGAATAGCATAGGTTGAACATTAGGAAATATTAAATTATAGTTGAATCTTGTCCCTTTCCTAAAAGGATATATTTAGGGTTAGTAGTTCTATTGACCTTTATTTATTATTTTAGTTATATGTATGCATCTCTTCTGGTGGATGGGTTAACATAGGACAAATTGCAAATTATGAAATTGCTGCATATAAAATTAGTTTCATGGCTAATATATACATGTATAAAAACATGTACATATACATGTATACATATGCAAACATATATACATGTATACATATGCAAACATATATACATGTATACATATACATACATTATGCATATACAACGATATACATATGCATATACATACATATGCAAACATACACATACATACATTTACATATAGGACTTTGGATCCTCGAGACATGGAGGGCTAGGTAGTAAGTTTGTGCTCGTGTGAGGCTTAATGCATCCTGTCATTGCTGCATAATGGGGGCAAGGAAAGCAAAGTAAATCCGAGAAGATGGAGTAAATGCAATATTGAATGTTGCAGTGTCACATACTATACTTTGATTAAGATGCATTGTCAAAGCAATCATTATGGCATTAATTTCGTAGTAATTGAGAAAAATTTGTTGTCTACATATCTAATCTACGATATTGTAGTATTTCTTTTTTCATATACATAGACATGCACATATGCATATACATATGCATATATATACACATGCATATACATACACATATGCATATACATATACATATGCATACATGCATACACATACATACATGTACATATACAAGCATATACATACATATACATATAAATATACATATATACATACATATACATATATATATATACACATAGACATATATACACATATACATATACATATAAAATATTGATTGTTGCAGTGTCAGAAACTATACTTTCATTAGGTTGCACTGTGTAAAGAGCTATTGTACCATTCATTTCATAGAAAAATTCCAAAAATTGTTGTCCTCATATCTAATCTATCATATTGTAACACCAAATTTGCAACAAGTACAAGATAAAGTGAAACCATACTTACTAAATCAAGATCTGAAGGTCGGGCAACCACGCCCTTAGAGCCAGACTCCACAGGGAGACCAATGGGGGCTACCAACAAATCAATATTGGGGGACTCTGTGAACCCATACACATAGCCCGCTTTCATAGACATAGTTCTACGAGCTTATCTATAGTGACACAATGTTGCAATTTGAGTTCACTAATTGACAACTCTATTTCACAATTAAAAAAAAAAGATCAATGTACTGTAGCATCCAAATGCTAATTGGCACATAACTTACAAATATCAATTTATAACCATTCCACTTTTAATACTATTTAAATAACATGAGATACAACAAGAAGAATAGAAATCCAATTTTAATGGTATACAAACACCAAGGGATACATCAAGAAGAATAAAAATAATAAATGTAAATGCATATACCCTCATATGTATCTCTCTATCTTTCAGGATGCTTATATGTGTGTGCATGTAGGCTTTTATTATTTCTATATATATGTATTTATACAGATTGTAAATTTTTCTATGTTATGAAAAGAATCATATGGTGCAATAATCTATCCAAAATGTGTATAACATCATAGCCTTAATTGCAAATTCGGCCTACATTACTTGGTATTCAATATTATGGGAAAAATATTCATGCAAAATACCAATGCAAAATGACTTACAAATTCCATAGCACAACAATTTCGTAAACCTCTATTTTGTTAGACAAGAGCGTCAAGGAAGATGATTCTTACAATACTATAATTTTAAAGAAACATTGCTATGGCTCTTTTGGCAATGCAACTTAATCTATATATTTTCCTACCTTAATAACAAAAGAAACAACAACAATTACTGAAGAATCAAACATATGTCATGCTTCAATATTTTCCTAATAGTTCTTTTATGATTTTCCTATCTGTCTATAATATTTAATGGAAAATAATGGAGCTTGAACATAAAATATATGCATGTATATATGTGTAGAAATAATCAAGTACATATATGCATTGAAGTTCCCCTTTATGAACACATTTACAAACACACATGTATATAAGCATATATATTTATCCATATGTACATATGTATATGTGTTTATATACATAGGACTATATCTAAATACTTGTGTATAGTATATTTTTTTATCACCATCTAACTCTTGAGCTTGGAATTTATGTAGGCAAGAAACATCCAAATTGTTTTCGCCCTCAATTAACCAACTAGGAAGGCTGCAAATTAAAACCTTTTTGGTTGCTTATACCATATTGTCTACTCCAAATTTTGGCATTAGTATAGGCAGAAAAATGGTTGAATTTGAAGCCTTCTCAACCAATCAGCTGTGGGAAAATCTAGTTTGGATGCTTACTTGCATTTTGGGGACCCTAAATCTTTTTGTGTAAAAAAACCCTTGCTGATTTATTTGAACTTATAGACAAAAAACACAATTTGAAACATATTGATACAAGATTCAACCTACATCCTTTACTAGTAAATATCAAAGACAAATAGAGAATTGTATAACAGGTATTAGACACATCCTTTACTAGTTTCTCAATTGAAAATTCAAGCAACATTATTTCCCACTAAATATTATAGGAAAAATAGCCAAATTGCAAAACAACTATTAAAAGAAAAGCTAAAAATCATAGCTAAATCACAGATGAGTTGGAACCCACACTAAAAATTTTCGTAGAAGGCAAGTAGGCTGTGTAAAACTTGGTTGGTCAAATCAAATTTGATGCTACATTGTTTGGAATGAAACCCATATTAAATAGAACTGATAAAGCCAATGAGTACCAATAATCTGCACAACCTCTCCACAATGGCATATAGGCTTAATCAACAATTCAAGCTATATCACCTAGCAATAAATTTTGTAGTGAAATAGACAATTTGCAAAAGAGCTATTGCATACAAAATCTTGTTGCTGGCCAAGCCAATGAGGAACCTGATTGAAAGTTCAAATAGATAAATTGAATAGATAAAAGAGATATTAGAAACAATAACACTTACCAGCTGCCAAACTAATTTTATATCCATCATGTTCATAATCTACAAATGGTCCTATGTTAATGCATCCAATAGCATAGATGTAAAAAAATAACCAAAATAATAATTGTAGGGCAATAAAAAATACTAACCCTAAGCATATTTATTGAGCAAACAAACAAGGTTCAACTACAATTGCTCCTATGGTAATGGGTATAAGACCAAAAATGGACAGGGATAAACCCACTCGCATCCCAAGCAAGTGCTTGTCAAAAAATATGCACATTATGTGAAAGTTGGATAGTAGGGAAAAGAGTATAACACAACATATTGGTGCAAGACAAGCAGTCTGTGTAACAACTATTAGAGCTATTAGGATGATACTCATGAATTAGATGTTTGTAATTCTCCAATGTTTTCCTTATAGTATTTTTACTATTTTCCCATTTGTCTATAATATTTAATCCCAAACAATGCAGCTCGAATTTACAACATATTCATGTATATATGTATGTATATGTGTACATATATGTATAACATATATATATGATAAAGGGTAAAACGGGTTTTACAGGGACCCGAAACCACAAAGTTTACAACATAAAATATAGGAAAGAAAAGTCTGACAAAAACAACCAGCTGCACAAAAGGAAAAAACTAGAACAAGCAGCAGCCACCCACAAAAGACCAGGAAGGTCAAAAAAAGCCAACAAAAATCCGGCCACGACTAACCCAGAGTCTTCAGGACAGACTCTGTCTCTGCCTCCAAATTTTGCATCTCATGAGCACCCTTCTTAAATGTTTGAATCATTTGCGGAGTGGGGGGATCCTTCCTCTTCAGGTTGGCCCTAGTTCTCTTAGAGATGCCAGCATCCTCCTCCTAGTTTCTTTCATTGGTTTCCTCCAGATCAACCACTAGAGATTCCTGTTGCGCTTTGTCCAATTTCTCGGTCATGGCATTGATGATTATGGCATTGTGTCTAGCCATACGATTGTTTTTCTCACCAATGATTTTGATAGTGTTTTTCATTTTTTCCATCTCAATTTCAATATTTTTGTTTTTGCCAGCTTGGTTTTGAGTGTCATTGCTGAGACCATGATCTCTTCGTTTCACCTCTATTTTTTCAATCACCGCTACCTTGGATCCCAACTCTTACAGCTTACTTTGCAGGGCCTAGTTTTTTATCTTTAGCTCGTTAATTTCATTGAAATTCCATTTCGAAAGTTTGAAATGGGTACCAACATTATTTCTAGCTAAATTCAAAACATCCACAGAGGGATCCCTATCAGTGTTGAGACAAGTATTAGCAGGGACAAGAGTAACAGGGGACCCAGTTCTAGCAATTCTATCCACCGACGGGTCAAAAGAGGGCTTAGTATTATTAGCACCAGATGCCTCAGAGTCATGGGAATCTTCGGAGTACGAAACAAGGTTTTTAGCCTTGGGATTCTTATCAACAAAACTGGTTTTAAGGGAAATTGTAGTTAAATGTTGGTCTATTGTTTTCATTGTTTGTGTGTACCTTTGGCATTGCAGCCATTACCATGGGAGCAATTGTAGTTGAAACATAGATTTTTGGGACCCTATGGACTACTCTTGCACTTCTAGGGTTTTTCACCTAAAAGGAGAGAGATAGGGCCAAAAATGCTAATGATTCATTTAAATTAGGATGTGTGTGATGTGATGTGATGTAAATGAACTTAACTAAATGCAATGGACTAATTTTAATGACTAAAAATAAATGCTAAAGTGCAATTACAACTATGTTTGAAAACACATTGTGTTATGCAAGAATGAACTAGAAACTTTAGCAAATGGAAACATAAATGAATGAGACTGAACAAAGTGCACCTGCAGGTAGAATGATGTCACTGGAAGAATTTTGAATGTCTTAGAAACCTCTGTTAATGTCCACTAGGACTGATTCCCCATGCATGGTGAACAAGTCCTAGTTCTGGTGAAATCTTTTGGAAACTTGTTTTTGACTGTTGGGAGCTAAAATATGAAGAAACCACTTTTCAAGCTTGCAAATGACACTCATTCACCATGGGTGGTGAATTAATCCACCTACAATAATATGTAAAATTAGGAGTTGAGTCTGTGGGGTTGGATCCACACTTTCCTCTCCTACAGGTCTCTGTTTCTGAAATTGTCGGATTTGGGTCTAAAAGTGACATTTTGTTGATATTTTGACTTGAATGATGGATAGATGACTTGAATGACTTTGAAATTCAATATTCAATTATTCCCAAGCTTCCAAGATTCCTAAATCTACAAACAATCAAGACAAGAGAGAGATATGTTGAAAGTTAGGGCATGGGGGTTTGCCTTAGTCAAACCCTATTTAGGTAATTAAACCATAGTGATGAAATAAAGTAATGAACCATAAAAAAATGGAGATTATTACCTTTTCATGATGAGTTTATCTTGAAATCATGCAACATAACATGAATATTCAACCCTTGAATACTTTAGGAAGCTAACTTGAGGACTTGTAATGAAGAAACCCTTAATTTGCTTGACTTGGAGTGAAAGATAGAAGATGTATCGATGATGAGAGATGTAATAATGAGATAATATGTGTAAAATGAGGATGAAAACACTTGTTTATAGAAAATTGTTCCTTAATACCTGATAATACTTCATCACAGGCCGAGATGGAGTAAAAATAAACTTTAAATTTCACTTTTTCCCGCTCAAGGGTCAAAATGGGGGCCAGATAGGACTCATTCACCACACATGGAAAATGGGCCCCACCTGGATGGGACTGATTCACCATGCATGGTGAATGGGTCCCATAGGGGCCATTCTAACACCTAGGAAGCCAAGGAATTAGGAAATAAGGTTTAAATTGCAATCTTGTCAAGTATTTGATCAATTTGAACCTTGGGATGCACAATATGGGTTAATAGAGGTCTATTATTGATGATGTAAATGTCAAATAGGGCTTGGGACATATAAATTAATGTGAAATTTTGATTAAATACACTTTACAACACTAAAATTAGGTCCACATAGCCTAGAAGGGCACAAAAAACCAATGTGGATGTGTAAATCACACTACAACACTAGTTTAGAGTAAAATTTACATTAAGAACCTTCTAGATTGATGTAACAATGTTATTAAACACATTTTATAATGTTGAATTAGGGATAAATAGGTTAAATAACTCTAGAAAAGCGTGAAAGTCCTTTACAAGACTTTACAACACCTTTACAAGATGTTGTCAGAAGCATGTTGTTTGATTTGCAAGGGTCCAAGACCTAGTGTGGATGCATAAAATGCTTCACAACACTAGATTAATACCTCATTAATTCCAATTATCATGAATGAATCCCATGTCAAGCCAAGGGTCCTTTTTTCTATGACACATTTAGCCTCCATTTTAGTGAGAGGATGAACTTGCTTGAAACTCGCACTAAAGTAGCCATTCAAGAGAGATCTCCATACACAGATGCAGATGAAAAAGAATGAAAAAGATTAAAGGAGATGGCCAAGCCCCCAGGATTGAAGATCCGAAGTCAATCCCCCAAGCTACACAACCATGCAATGAAAAGAATGGATGGGGTGAAATAGATGTACTCGCTTTGGGCCGATGGAACTTCTTGGTTGTCCGTCGGGTGAGAAAGGCCAAACTATATACTCACTCTAGGGCCATAGAACTAGTTGTCTGCGGGTTGAGAAATCCCAAAAAGTAAGATACATACACTACGTGGTATGCACTCACAAAACACAAAGGTGGCTATGGGGAAAAGTCATGCCACTAGGTGGGCTTCCCGCTCAACCATGTCAAAGTTATACTTCCTGATAACTTTAACAAGGTGCCACAAGAAAAAAAATCTATGAAAAAAAAGAATAAAGGTACCACAGTCATGCAAGCTATGTTATGCAAGGTGGCAAAAAGAAATGAAAAAGGTAAAAATGTAAGAATGTAAAACATAAAATGTAAAATGTGAAAAGATGTTCAAAGGAGTCTTGTTCAGTTTATGCAAGGTCAATCACTTAGGGAACATTGTGTCTAATGTCTCCAAGAGAGGACCAATCAAAGTATATTCACAACTTAGGGGATGCAATGCATCACATCAAGCCACCAAGAGGAATGTAATATGATTAGAAAGATCACACTTATGAAGGAAATCACACCCAATGTCATCCACAAAGTGATGAACGCATCACACAAATGACAAGGCTACACTAGGAACCAAGAATGCAAATTAATTATTGGTAGTGTATGTCCCCCATTTTAAAGGAATTGTTGCACATCAGTCTGTGAGAAATTACTTTAAAGTAGAGAAGAAAAGAAAAATAAAAAATAAAAAAAGACATGATAGCCAACTTGGAAAGCCCTATGCCAAGTCATATGTTTCAAAGTTAGGCTACGTCATGTCAAGGAAAAAAAAAAAAAACAAAGGTTATATGTCTCATGTGAGTCAATCTTAAGACATGATGTCCACATCCCAAGCTTTCTCTGATATGTTCATGAAAGGTTAATGAGTAGTCGAAAGAGACAACGACAAGTGACATACAAGGGAGAATGTTGTCTAAGGCTTTGGCCCCAATTTAGTGCAGGACAAAGGTGAGCCTAAAGTGGATGACGGTATGCTTCCCCTTGCAATGGATGCAAGACATGCAATAGTGAGAATGGGAGTATTCTACAACTATTACATGGAAAGGAGCAGCAACTAAGGTTATTGATGTGAATAAGAAAGAGTCTTAGAAGAGTCTTGTGCGATAATATTGATGTTGAATGAAGGAGAATAAACAAGACTGTGAGTTGTTTATTGTGTGTTTGGCTCTATAGGGTTACAGATACCTTGTTCTCAAGCACCACAACCTTTTCCATTACACCCAAATTGTTTCATGAAGTCATATCTTTTCCATAAAGTTGTTTCAATGTTTTTGAATCAGGTGGTTTTTCATTGTTGTGTCCGTCAAGGGTGATTGTAGAGTTTGTCGCATTGTTTAAAGTAATTGAGGTGGAGGCTTTTGAAAGGTTATCTGAATTTTGTGTTGTCAAGATAGTTGGTTGTTCTTGTTTAACATTTTTATTTTCTATGAGTATGTATTCACCCATAAATGATGGTGTGAATTCTAAGTATCCCCAATCATCATCAAAGAATTTATATTTCCATTCCTCATTGTTGTGTTAAATTTCAAGAGGATCTATGTTGGATGTTGGAATCAAGGTTGTGAGAGGACTTGTAGCTCCATTTTCAAGATGCAAGCAACTTTCAAGCTTGATATCAGCTTCAACTTCATAAATTTTATTATTATAAAGATGTTTCATTATACGATGAAGGGTTGAAGGCACTGCATTCATGTCATGAATCCATGGTCTGCCTAGAAGAGGGTTATATGAAAGATCATAAGGCATGACATGATAGGAGTTTGCAAAGTAACCACCCCAACTGTAATAGGTAAAGTGATTACACTGAGCTGTTTCTTTGTTGTATTATCAAATGCTCGAATAGAGACAAAATTAGGTATGATTTGTGATCTATCAACTTCTAAGAGATCAAGGAGACTCACACCACACACATTAAGAGCAGAACCATTGTAATAAGAGTCCTCTTTATGCATGTCCATTTATATTAAACAATAATCATGAAAGCATCACTTTATTTTTGCAACTCCAAAGAAGGGAGCTCATATTGGTGAAAAGTAATGTCAAGATTAGTGTGATTCAGTTTTTGAATTAAAGTTGCCACATCATTCAGAGTTGTATACCATGAGGAGCTGCAAGTTGTTGTAAGGCTATTTGAAGAATAGTTTTGTAAGTTGGTGAGGTCTGAAGTAAACCCTAGAGGGAAATTTTTGCAAGAGTATTCGTTAATTGTTCAATAATATCATACTCCTTTGTTTGTGGGATGTAGCGAGGAGCACTAGGTGGATTAGGTGAAGGTAATGATGGTGGAATTGGTTGCAGTGGTTGTGGATTATTTTGTGTGTTATATGTATGAGCAATAGTATCAATACTAGATTGTTGTGATACATTAGAGAGATGAAGGGGATGTGAAGATGGCTTAGAAAGGGTAAGTTTAGGTTTATTGGAAGGATGAAGCAGATGTGAAGGTGGGTAAAGGGTAAGTTTAGGTTTATTGGAAGGATGAAGTGGATGCGAAGGTGGGTAAAGGGTAAGTTTAGGTTTATTGGAAGGATGAAGTAGATGTGAAGGTGGGTAAAGGGTAAGTTTAAGTTTATTGGAAGGATGAAGTGGATGTGAAGGTGGGTAAAGGGTAAGTTTAGGTTTGGGTGAAGGTTTATGTGAAGGAGGATAAAGGGTGAGTTGAGGTTGAATATTGTTAACATCCCTTATCATGTGAGATTCTTCATTGTCTTTGAAGGGGATATTATCTTTGTCTTGGTACATAATATCCTCCCTAGAAGGAGAGTTCCTAGGAGAACAATAAACCACATGTTCATGACAATTAAGGTTTGGTTCATCCAAAATAACTTCATCGCCACTAAGGGAGGTATTAATGGGTGAATGTGTTTGATTATTGATAATGGGAAGATTAGGAAAAGATTGTATTGGATTGTTGGTTGTTTCTAAGGTCACAGTCTCTCGCTCCATAGTGTCTACCATACTAGGAGAGCTTGTAATATGTTCATCAAAGGGTGAATTTTGCAAAGTAGCTTCATCACAAGTATGTAGAGGATCGATGATGGAATTTGTTTGCTCAATAAAGTTTTTCGTGGGTGAAAGGGGACAACTATGAGTCTCATGATTCTCATTGGGTATGTTATCTAACAAAGTATCTTTGTCACAACTAGGAGAGATACTAAGAGAAGGAAAAATGTGATGACCATGATCATTTAGGATTTAGTGTTGTGTTCCCTAATATCTTCCAAAATAGGAGAGGTAGGGGAAGGATCATAAAGAGGGTTGTCATTGTGTGTTTTTATTCTACCTTTCCAAGGGGAACAAGGAGAAGGGAAAACAAGATCTTCATGATGCTCAATGAGTGTAGCTTCGTTCATAAAGATACCTTCACCACTAAAAGGAGAGATATCAAGGGAAGGAAAATTATGATCATCATTGTTATTTATGTTTTTATTCCTTTCTAACACATCATCCTCACAAATAGGAAAGATAGGAAAGGGTGTAAGTTCAATACAAGCATTAATATGTTCCTTTTCTTGTGCATTTTTATGAACTCAATTTTTCTTTGTGAATTTGGAGAAGAATGAAACTAACATTGTGAAAGAACAATCTATGCTAACTCAAAATGCAAAATCAAAGGCTGAAAATGCAATTTTTGAAAGAACAATTGGCTAATTATGCTATGGAATAATATGAGAATGCAAATGTGAAAGTTGAACTATTCATAAAATGAGCTAATTTAGGCTAGTTTTGATGGAATACATGATACAGAAATGCAGCGAACTGATATATAAAAGTTAAGGC